>QPEY01002056.1:295679-310038 GCA_014706445.1 Hydra viridissima
GGATGTGGATGCTTTAGAATGGTGGAAGCAAAATAAAAATGAGTTACCTTTGCTAGCTGGTCTGGCTAGAAGTTACTTGGCTATACCTGTGACTTCTGCTTCATCAGAAAGAATGTTTTCAGTAGGAGGTAGGACAGTTACTGATTTTAGACATAATGTAAAACCAGAAAACACTAGCATGTTAGTTTTTGTGAGTCAAAATTACGCAAGGGTTCCTTCTAACCTCAACGATTGGGAAAAAACTTGCGAAGAAGAGCCGTATGAATTACCACATGTCACACCACCAACTAAGAAGACTCACCAACAGGGAAAATCACATAGTCAAACTGAAACTAAAAAAAGAGGTGCACTTGAAAAGGCTTCTCCAACTTTATCAGATACTCAAACTGGTCCTGAACCTAATAAGCAACAACAGCTACAGTTAGATACTCAAGAGAGTCAAAGGACTCTAGCTCAACAAGAAGGGTATGAAGTGACTCAAGGTAAAGACCAAACTCAAAGTGTCTCTTTGTTTATTCCAATGACACTCCAGCACAATCAAAGTAGAATCAAAAAAGCAAAATTAGGTAATATAATGAAGTCGAATTGGAAGGGGAATGAGAAAAAAAAGTACAGAGCATCTGAGCTTGCAAACATTTTATTAGAGACAGATGATGATATATCTGATGATTAATTTTTTATCAATAACTTGTTTGTTTAAAACTGTAAATGTAATATTTACTAATAGAAATACAAAAAGCAATTTAAAGTATCTTTTTTTAGTTTTTCGGTAATCAGCAAAAAAAGAGGTAATTTGTGATAAAATGCGGTAAATCGTGATAAAAAGCGGTAAAAAGTGATAAAAACGGTAAAAAGTGATAAATGCGGTAAAAAGTGATAAATGCGGTAAAATTGCGTATTACGCATTTTTACGCAAAATTACCGCGGTAATTACGCATTTTTATGCTTTATACGCAGATTTACGCATTTTTACGCAATTTTACGCATTTTACGCAAATTTACGCATTTTTACGCATTTTTACCGATGGTGCGGTAACGACGATGCTTAATATCAATGAATTAGATTTATACTGCACTGAAACAGCTAAACGTAAAGTGAGTTTGTACGACTGGTATGTTATGTCTCCCACTGTACATAAACTGCTGCTTCATAGTTCTTCCATATCATGTAAATTATCTTTGCCAATCGGGGTATATTCAGAAGATGCACTGGAGAGTTTAAATAAACAGATAAGAAATTCTAGACTGAAGCACACGGCAAAAATATCAAGCTTAAACACAATGATGAATCAGATGCACTACCTTCTAGTAAGATCAGATCCAAAAGTATCAAGCATATCTTTTAGAAAACATAAGAGCTATCGAGGAAAACCGTTACCAGATGAAGCTATTAAATTAATTGTAATGGAAATAATAGAATGAATGTAATAAAATACAGTTTTTTTTTCTCTATGTATCAATCTTCTTTAAAAACCATTTTTATAAAAATATCAAGTAGAGTAATATATCAAGATAATGTGTTTGTCTTGAAGATTCTAAAACTTGAAAAAAAAATTTTTTGTACGCGTATAGTCACCTTAAACGCGCGTAAGCGCGCGTTATACGCGTTAAAGCTACGCATAAAAAAAAATTTATTAACAAATTCGAAATCTTTGACCGAAAAATTATTATTTTGATATATAACATTATTGATTTACGATTTATGTCAAATTTTATTTAATTTTTACCGTTTTTTAATCGTTCTGAGTCACTGTGCGTTGGTAGATAAACTTTATTTTGATAAATCCAATAACGTGAATTTTGGAGAGCGTGGGGGCCATTCAATGGAACCCCTTCGCCCAATCCTTTAATTCGGCAGATTTTCATTAAGATAATGAAATCTCGATGATAGTGGGGAGGTGTTTCGTCTTGCAGAAAAGAGTTGTTCTGTTTATGCTCAAACTGATTAAGAAATCTTGGCACAATTTTTTTCTTGCAGCAAAATTACACCAGTCACAGCGTTAACAAAAAGAATGGTCCAATTAAACCCCACACTTAAAGTTACCTCCCAGTAACTTTATCTACCCACACTCCCCATATAATCCATAACAATCCATACCTCACAGTAACTTTATTACTGGTAATTTTATATGATGTTTTATGTAACATTCTCTGGTGCCCAATAGCTCTGATTGTGGCGATTGTTTGACAGGTTAAATTTAAATGTTGAAAAATTCAGAGTGTGGATTCTTGGAAAGTAATAGTTCCGATGTGCTCTATTTCAAATTTATTCCTAATGTGAGTAATGGAAAGTCTCGTAGGTGGATCAATCTGAAACTCTCTTATAAATTGTCTTTTCACTTATACTACGTTCCCACACCTATTAAAAGAAGTATTTTTTATAAAAATTTACGTTTTTAAAGTTTAGTCTAATGTAAGGCATTATTTTATATTTTGTAAAAGAAAAGAAAATAAGAAATAAGAGTAAATATTTAAATATTTTTTGGGACACTCCGTATAAAGTAAAAAACTTCTGCAGCTTTTAGTTCTGAATTACACATTGCTGTGTGCCAGAAGATTAATGAATCACCTGCTGATTAAGCAACTACAGTGCTATAGTAATTATAAACTTCTTTTAAACCTTTAGTTTTTGTAGATACTGATGATGCTGTTATATACTGTTGTTGTACTAATCCTGCATGAACTATTAAACTCTTCTCTGTTCACACAACGCAGATGTTATTTCTAGAACCTTTTTGCATAATCATTTGTAATAATTTTTTTTTTTTTTGGTTATAAATAATTGCTGAGAATCATTAATCAATATGATTTATTTAAATGAATTTAAAATATATATATACAAAAGCTATATAATGGCGATGTAACAATATAATATGAAATTACATATATTTATATCTCAAGTGCTGTTACCAACATTTTTCCGAAAACACTTTGTAGATAATTGTAGATAATTGCGATACAAAATGAGTCACGGACCAGCTTCTGATCATTAAACAATTCAATTTATTTAATAAATATTTTTTTTTGTATATTTAATTTCTAAATAGCTTTCATTTTATTTTTAGCTTATTTTTCTTAACATCCTAATTGTCATCAAAATTTGACTTGTTTATTTTCCCCAATAAAATATTTGAATTTTTAGCCGTTTACTCTAATCCCAGTTCACTCTGTGAGTGTGTGTGTTTTTTTAAATATTTGTATAATCAGTAATAAATAGGTTAAAAAAGAACTTTTTTGAAATCATAATCCGTTCAAATTCTAATTAACAAAAGCTATCAATTTTTTAATGAAAACACGCTCGAGTCTTAAATTTTATACAGTTGTCGGAAGAATAACGATACGAAACTTAAAATTCGGTTTTGAAACTCGAACTGACTAAAATTTTCCAGTAACCTAACAACATCATGTAAACATTATTTACTATAATTGCTGAAGGTACTTTTTTAAACTTATAATTTTTATTAAAATATCAACGTGGAGGGTGGGGCGGGGGGTACGATATCTTTGCTAAAACACTTGAGTAACCAAGAGTATTTTAAAAAGGGTCTAATAGTAATAAGAAAAGTTGTGCCTAAATTACCGAACATAATCAAGTATTGGAGAATGGAATCCTCATGAAGTATTTGATCGTAAATCCCCTAGTCGTTTGTGGCCGTAAAGCCCCTAGTTGTAACAAGTTCCTTAGTAATTGTAAAAACCGCCATAGAATCTTTAAAATCTATGCATTGAATTAAATCTAGAAATCGTGTATGGGCGATATTAAAAGCTAAGTATAGACATGCTAGTGAATGAAATATCTCTCGTGATCTTTTTTAATCATCGAGTTCAAAAACTATTCATAAGTTTAATCTTGAAAAATGAAAACTTTGAATTTTGTTTTTAAAATTTGTTTTAAATCTTTTTTTTATCAAATCAAAAAAATGAAAAAAATTTAAAAAAATTCTGGCAATTGCATCCGCTTTTATGGGAGAAGAATTATTTTGTTATAACAGCCGTTCTTCTTCTCAAATATTATCTTTGTTCTCCAGTTCTCCAGTTCTCCACATAAACGCCTTTTAACCAGGTGAGATCTCTATAACATCTGCCCTTTTTTCTTATTATACCACTTAACCAATCAAAACGCGTGTGTTGATTGGTTAATTGCCTACATTTAAACTGCTTCCATTTAAAAATAAAATATTAATTAGGGCGTTGTAAAAAAACAAAGTTTCAAATAGTACTTAAAGAATTTTAATATATAAAAGAAAAGCAATGTATAACAATCCAAAATACTTGTTAAGTATAATCTGAATTATATAATGTGATATATTAAGTGATTTTCTAACTCTTTTCTTTTTTTTTTCTTAAAAGCGCTAATTTAAAAAAAAAATTTAACGGATTATAATTTTAAAAATTTTGAACTTCGTTTTAAAGTTAACAAACAATTTTTAGAATAGGAGTTCGGAAGATATTTATCTAATGATTTTCCTCACCTTTGAATTAAATGTCAAAACGTTAAAGGAATGACATTTCAAAAATAAAATATTGATTGGCTGATTTAAAATGAAAAAACGTTATCACCAACTGAAGTCTCTCCCTATTTAGTCTACTTTCAGTCTATTTAGAAAAGTAAAAATAAATGATTTATAAGGAGCATTGAAATAGAAAGGTTCAATCTGTGAAACGAAAAAAGGCAGCTGATTTACATATGAAAGACCGTTAACTGTTTTTTTATCAAAAATATTTTCATGCTCATAAGGTGTGGTAGAAAAAAAGAAAATATTCGCGGTGGGTACAAATTTTTGTTTTTACAACTTTTTTGAAGAGTTTTAGCAGGAAAAAAACAGAATATTATTTATGAAAAAAACGAGGCTCAACTATTGTAAGAGAAAAGAATAGGACCAACTTTGTGAATGCAATTATACATTTTTTTTTCTTGGGTTTGAATTATCTGCTGTCGCTGTTTTTCGGAGTGTAGGTTTTTGGTGTATTGCTTAAAGTTTTAGTTATGTAACATTGTCGACTGTTTTTGCTTTGACGTTTACAACGTTCTGCATCACTTCATTAAACTGTTGATAACAATCGATATTAATAGATAAATATATTATCGGAACGTAATTACAGAAATGATGGTTCATTAGGCGTTTCTATACATCGCATTTTGTGTGACCAAAGTTCAAAATAGGTAATTAGTAAATTCAGGCAGAAGTTGTGCGCGTTTAGAAAACAAGATTTTTAAACCGCAATTTAAAAAAAAGTAGGTGATGAGTCTCTAAAAAATGCCCGATAAACAAAAAGACTCGCATTCTTCAACGACTCGTTTAATTTTATTTGTCTACTTGAGTTTCAGAGTTTTTTTTTTTTTTTTTTATAAAATGCAATTTTGTTTGTGATGATCATCAATTTCAAGAGCACAAGTATCTCACAAATAATTCATATTTTACTGTATTTATGATTACATTGATTACATTTGTGTTTAGATAAAATAGCCTACTTATTTATTTTTCAGCTAATAAAAGTTATTTGACAACCTTAAGTACAAATACATGTAAATATTAAGTGTATGTAGTTACAATCTAGTTCAAATATCTTCTTTGAACTCATTCTAAATTTTTAAAGTCATCAGCTTTTTTGGAACAATAAAACTGGATTATTTGAAGTAATTTTCAGGACCGAACAATTCGGACTAAACCAGAACATATTGGTAAAAGGTTTATTTAAAACCGCGAAGGCGTGAGAATAACAGGCGTGTTGTTGATACATAGATTAGTGAGTAGATATACCTAGTTTATTTTTACTATAAAACTAGCTACGTAAGTATTTATGACTTTACTTTTGAAAGAGTAAAACGATTTAATTAGTTAGAGCATTTAGCTATCAAACAGCGTTTTTTGAATGCAGACTTTATGTCAATAATATAGGTACCCAATTATAGTCAACTTAAAAGTTTTGGATCACGACTGTAATTTTAAAGCTTTTAGTTATTTGGAGTCTGAAATTTCCAAACTTTTGATAAAAACAGATGGCGATTATCTTGCATATGTGTTTGCTCATACCCTTGTGACAATTACTCTGTTTGTTCAGGCTTAAGTATTAGTGCATTACTTATGAAACCAAACGAAGTCCAAAGAGTCTAGTGTTAAATTGAATTTCTCTCAAAAGGGATAGAACTAACAAATATGCATGGTATAACAAAATAAAATGTCATATTGTAATTTCATCCCAGTTTGTTCAATAATGTTTTACTAAAAGCTTACATAAAAAATGCAGATCAGTTGTGAGTTTTTAGAATTGCTGAATTATTTATAATTGATGAGACAATATGAATTTACAGCCTTGGTTTACACCCTGTATACATACGCATATATTCACCTTAGTAGACAAAATTTGCTTTATCTACATACTAGTATCTAGCTGGTTCCTTTTGCCAATTAATTGTATTGTCAAAAATACTGTTTTTTTGCAAACTTGTGATTGTTTTATTTTTAATTTGTTTTGTTTTAGAGGAATCTGTCTGTCTTATATTTTAAAGTTTAAGTGGGAGGGCTATTAATGCTTGTATCTGTACTCCAGACTTTGTAATTGCACTTAAAGTAATTACGCATTAAGATTTATAATTAAAGAACACTTAGAAGACCATTAAAATGGAAGAAGCTAATTTGGCTCCAACTGATAATTCTGAAAATCCAGTTCTTTTAGAAGATAAAGGAAACTCAAATACAAAGAAATTGGAAAAATCTGGTGGAAGCAAACTTGAAACAGGAAAATCAGAAAAATTGAAGCCAACAAAAAAGCCTGCTAGTCCTGCAAAGCCTTCTATTTCTGGAACTAAGAATTTAACAAAACCATCTGTAAAATCAGAACCAGATAGTAAAAGTAAAACAAAACCTTCATCTTTGTCAAATGGCAAACCAAAACATGAAGAAAAAACTAAACCTACAACTTCTCACAATGTTGTCAAAGAGATATCCTCAAATAAACCTGTTTCAGCTCCAGCCCAATCTGCTAAAAAGACAACCTCAGCAACATCTACAACAAATAGCAAGGCATCACCCACAGCTAAAACAGTAAAAGCACCTGTTGAAACCAAACAGAAGCAAACCATGACAAAAAAACCTGTAGCTACTGCTGATGATGTCCATGAAGCAACTAAGGTAACTCCAGAATCTGTAAGTAAAGTTAATCAGAGTAAATCAGAATCAAACAGTTCTTCAAAACCTAAAGTTATGAAAAGTAAGCCACTTGTAGAAGCAAACCCAAAATCAGCTGTTTCCAAACCAATTAAGTCTAATGTAATAGGATCTGCAAAACCTTTGACTAAACCAGTATCAGATGTTAAAGCAAAGCCAAAGCCTCCATCAGCAAAAGTATCTGAAAAGCCTGCACCAGTTAAAAGTACAACAGTTTCTAAACCATCTCAACCTGGAAAGGTTGTTAAGAAGCCTGCTAAAGAAAACACAACAAAAAAATCAAAAGGGGATTCTAAGAAAATAGAAACTAAATCAGAGCCACTTCATGTCACAAATGAACCAATTGATACTCTAACAGAGGTTACAAATGAAAATTCTAGCAATTCTATATTAAAAGTTGATGTTTCTGAAAATGCTTCTGAAAGTTTATGTAAGAAAGAATCATGCGAAGTAATTGAACAACTTGCTTCTAATCTAGTTTTAAATGAAGAGAAGAATTTTGATGTTTTTTTAAAAGGGCATGAAAAAGATAATAGTGAAGAAAATCTGCAGTTGACAGAGAGTAGTATACCTGATGAAATAAGTTCATCTGAGGAAAAAGCTCCAGCTGATGATGAAGCACCTGCTGCATTTACAAATTTACACACATACCTCTCAAGTGAAGAAGCTGTTACTGTAGTAAAAAGTAGTACAGTCAATGACTCAAATGATGAATCTGTTATTGAAGTAAAAGATACAATTAATCACTCTGAGTTTACAGGTAAAAATGTTTATGTGATATGGAAAAGTTTGGTTTTGTGAAATACTAAATATTGCCATTATATTTAAAAATGGAATAGTTCTTGAAAATAAATAAAAACGTGTTTGTAGCCTTTTAATAAGCCAAAAGCATAGTCTGCTGAATAAATTCTGTTGTTTTAAACTATAGCTAATTAAGTGAAAAGCCATGTTGCTGTTCAGATGAAATAATTATTTTTAGTCAGTTATCCTCCAAGCAGTGTTAGTGTAGTAGAATACAAGGAGGACAATGAAGGTGTGTCATCTGAGGATCGAAAGCAAAAGTTTCTTGTTGTTGCTGATCCTACAAGCTCATATGATGAAGCATCTTCAAAACCTATATTTAGCACTTCACTTGATGAACCTATGGATTCTGAGACGAAGGATCTTGAAACTCTTCAATCTCATATTATCTCTGAATCTACAGGTATTTTTTAGATTGCTTGCTCTTACCTAATTAAGTATCAAATTTTTCAAGGAAAATAAAATGCTACATTTCTTTAAAATTTTTATTCTGGTTAAAATAATAATTGTATGGGATTTGTACCTTTTTAATTGTTTCTAACTCTTTAGTAAATTTTAATTTAAAAAATAGCAAATTCATAATTATCTATTTTATTATGCATTTTTTTATGACAAACAAACTACTTAAAAAGATTGTTTTATAGAAAGTGCACTGAATGTCGAATAAACTCGACTGAACTATCTACTTTACCAAAACCTCAAACAAAACTACTTCACAACACTTTGGAAACAGCAAAAGCAGCAACAAAAGACAAAAGACAAAACTTTATTGAAACCTGATCACATTATTTAAGAGTGTACTATTTCAGTCTCTATATTATCTAGAAATAGCCCCAAATGAAGAATGGCACAAAAGTATAAAAGATGGCACAGATAATAATCCTGTTCTAAGGTGTGAAGAAGATGATGATAACGTAAAGACTGGGCATGCATTGAATTTTGGTAGTATAGATTCTGTGGAAGCATTGAATGTTAAAAAAAATGATGCTAATTTAGAAAGGAATGATATAGATTTACTTGACTATTTAAGTGTTGAAGAAAGTGAAATGAAACCTGTTGAAAATGAAAATGATAATGAATCTGAAAAAAAAGATGACAAGATACCCAATTATCTAAGTGTCAATAAAAATGAATTTGAATATGATAATGAAAAAGATGATTGTAAAAGTATGAGTTTTGATATTCATGATCATTTTAAAGATGATCTTGGAGATGTTCATGGTTGTTCAGAAAATGAGGGTGATAATATTCATAGTGACTGTAAAAATGAAGTTGAAGATAATCATGGTTTCTGTGTAGATGATAGTTATAATATTTATGGTCAATCTGAAGAAAACATTGGTGTTCATAATTACTGTAAAAATGATGATACTCATAGTTCCTGTGAAGATGATAATAATGATACTCATAGTTCCTGTGAAGATGATAATGATGATACTCATAGTTCCTGTGAAGATGATAATGATGATATTCATATTCAGAACTGTCTAGAAAAGAATATTTTTGATCAATGTGAAGATGATAAAGATGTTTGTGATCATTGTGAAGATGATAAAGATGTTTGTGATCATTGTGAAGATGATAAAGATGTTTGTGATCATTGTGAAGATGATAAAAATAATATTTTTGATCATTGTAAAGAGGATAAAGATAGTATTCATGACTGTTGTGAAGATGATAAAAATATGTTTTTTAAACATGGTGAAGATGATGATAATATTTTTAAGCATTGTGAAGATCTTAAAAACCACAGCCATATTGATAATCTAGGTGGTGATTCAATTCAGAATAACAGCTATAGTGCTGAGAAGCTAGATAAGTTGGTTATTGCAAATGAAAATGAATATGTAGATGTAATAGAAACTATTGAGAAAACAGAGTCTCAATCTGCAGAAGTAAGAAGCATAACAATAAGTTATGAAGATGATCAAGTTAGTACACATTTAGAAAAGGATCCTAAATATGTTGGGTTTGATAGTTGGGTGTCAGAAGATTTATCTTTTGAAAATATTACGGGGACAATTGCTAAGGTTAACATCACAGAAATAGTCGATGATAATTGTGACAAAATTAGAGATCAAAAAGATATAAGGTATGATACTGATTCTGACTTTGAAAACTGTAAAATTGAAAATTCCATTTGTGGAGAGTTTGATACTAAAATAGGCATTTGCATCAACACAGAACTTCTAAATCTTGAGGAAACAACCTGTTCAACAAAATCTGCAGAAGAAGCTGTTACTGAAAATAATGTACATCAAGCATGTGCTATCACCAATACAAATATTTTTAAGGAATACAATTGTCCGCAAATAAGCACTGATTTTCTGGATAATAATTATAATGTACTGCAGAAAAACTCTGTGAAATATGAAATATCTGATACTGAGCAGAATACAGAAACAGATCTAGAGAATACTGTAAATGATTTTACTACAATTGATAATATCAATCAATCATGTGATGAAAAACTATCAGAATGTATTTATAACAAAGATTTGCACCACGATGTTTTCGGTTCTATAACGTTATCTGAGGGAAACAGCAATTATGCATCAGTCTTTCACTTCACAGTTAGTGAAAATAATTTTGATTCTTCCAGTCATGAGAATTATTTTACACACACTGATGTGACAGCTAAAGAAAATCATCATAAAATCTTTTCAGAAACAGAAAATGTAGCGTTGTATGACTTTAAACCGTTGAGCGTTGCTACAGAGGAAGACCATTTCAAAATGTCGAATGATGTATGGGATGAAAGTGAACAAGATGTTTGACTCTAAGTAAATCAAACGAATCCTCGTAAGTGATAAAAAAAGTTGATCAAAAGTTGCCGATGACTTAATTTCTAATTTTATAAATGCGTTCAAAAAGTTCCAAGAATCTTCTTATCATTTTTCATCTCTAAACGAATTTCTTTTATATTTACCGAAATGAACACAAATCAATAACAAAATTTAATTTTGATTTCTTTTAAAACGACACACGTGTAGTAATATTAGACGACACACGTGTTAGAATAATATTTAACGGAGGTTTTATTAAAAAATTTTGTCCCAAAAAAAACATTTTCTTCGTCACTGAAATAATTTCTTTTTTCTTGTATAACAAAGTTGCTTTTGTTGCTGTTTTTTGCTTCTTTTAATGCAAAATGAATTTCATTTAAAAAAAATTATAAACGAGTTGCCATTTAAATCTTTTTTTTAGTCATTAAATATTTTTACATAACAGTGGTTCGGAATAACGATTTTCCAACTTTTTTTTTTTTTTTTTGCGCTCCAGATATTCGCGTATTTAATTTCTGGCTATAAAGTAAAAATTAGTATTTTATTAATGTAAAATGATTTTAACATTTTTTTTCATGTCGGAAAAAAACAGGTAGCAATATGTTAAAAATTGTTTGTTTTTTTTTGTTTGTTTTTTTTTTTAAGATAAGCTTTTGGAAGTAAATTCAACCCAAGAATAAAGATAATAATAAAAAAAAAAACGTCTGAGTTAAAGCTTTTTGCAAAGGGCATCTTAGTGCATCTCAAATCTCCAAAAAATCCATAGCTTTAACTTACCCCCTCATGCCAGTAGTGTGTCGTAAAAGACAAGGTTTTTAAAGTTATACAGATTGAACTAAAGGATGCAATCTCATTCGGATATTTCGTTATGAAGAAAAAAACTGTCACATCAAAAATTTGTTTTGAAAAAAACTTGCTCAACAAAAAGTCATCTAAGTTTTATGCTAAAAATATACGAATTTCATGGTTAAAAAAAAGGCCTTAATAAACGCCTATTTTAACCTTTAATTATAATATTTACATCCTTTCGCAAAATCATTATAAACCAATGAAGTTTTTTAATTGTCGTTTCGGTTAAAACTTTGGAAAAACTAAATAATAAAGAGAAAAAATTACAAAAAAATCCATAGCTTTAGGTTACCCCCTCATGCCAGTAGTGTGTCGTGAAAGACAAGGTTTCTTAAGTTATACAGATTGAACTAAAGGTTGCAATCTCATTTAAGTGTTTAATCTTTAACCTGTAATGCTTAAAACTTCATGCGGTCTCTAATGAGAAAAGAAAAAAAAATTAATGCGAGTGGACTTGATCCGTATTCTGTGTTTCTACCATTGAATTTTTTAAATCGGAAGTTTTTGGTAGGATTGATAACCATGCACTGCGTCACTGGGTTGTAATTCTCAAAATTTACTCGCCTCTTAATTCCTAACGAATTCCAATAACAGGGAGAAACAGGTTTTTTTTGAATGCCGATAGCTATACCTTGTATGATCTACATCCAGAACAAGATATTTACACTCCATAATCTGCTTGCAGAATGCATATCTCTTGCGGACTTCTCAATCAGTTTTTGTGCATCACCTGCAAAAATGAAATTTACATTTTTGTTATGCTACAGCATAAGAATAAGTGGGGTGTAAAATATTTTTAAAAAATGAAGTTAGAAACTCATTAAAAATAGGCATAAGGTCTCTAATTAATTTTTAAAATACCTAAAAGAACAATGTGTTTAGTTAATGTAATAGTAAGTATACTATTCAATACATAATAAAGTTATCAAAGCTAAAGAAGAGATGGCAGATGAGAAAAAAAAAGCAGACAAAAATATGGCATGTTAAAAAAAGAAAAAGAAAAAAAAGATCAGCTTTTAAACATATAAAGTAATATGCATAGCTATATTTAATTGTATTATTTTAATTACACATTAAACAAGATACCTAAAGTTCATAAACTAATTAAGGAACTTTCAATAAGAATTCAACTTCTAAGTCAGAAAAAAACTGATGGTTCCAATAGAGAGATAAAAAACTAATGATTCCAATAAGGGAGATAGATAGATTTGAATTAAAACTTTGGAAAAACAAAGTAATAAAGAAAAAAATCTGTAGCTTTAAATTACCCCCTCATGTTTACAGTAGTGTGTCGTGAAAGACATGGTTTTTTAAATTATACATTTGAACTAAAGGTTACGATCTCATTTAACTGTTTAATCTTTAAACTGTAATGCTTAAAACTTGTAAATTTAAATTCTAAATAACGAAACTCAATTGAAAACTTGATTTCTGCTAATGTCATGTAAACTATTTTTAATGAACGAGTTTTTAAAAGTTATATATGAAAGAGCTGTCACATAAGACGATTGACAGACACTATTTAGGTGTCTTTGAAAGTGTTCAACAGGACCAACGTAGTTTTGTTGGTCGTTTTAAAAATACTAAGCATGATGGGCCATGAAACAGTGAGCATTTGCAGCAAATTGAAAACAAAAAAATTACCTACTAAATTTGTTGAGCTCCACTTACATGTAAACACAGTGCTAACAACTCCTTTCTTGCTCAGTTATTTTTTTATACAGAAAAATAAATGACAAAATCTTAACAATTTTCATTTCGTAAATAACGATCTTTTGTTTTATTTGTGCATTTTGTTTCTCTACTTTTCCAGCAAATCATTTTGAGAGTATCAAAGTTTTGTGGCTGATGAAAAGGCTTGTAATCCTGATCAAACTATATTTTTTATAATCCTGTTAAGATGTTAATTTGATGATTAAATGGTATATGTAACAGGAATGTGGAACTGTGGTGCAGCTAAATACTATTGCTTTGAAAAATCTTGGTTTTCTATTATTGTTATTTTTTTTTTAATGTTTTTACTCTCCCCAGTTTAAAACCCCTTTTAACTGAGCGCATTTCAATTTATAAAACTATATGGTGTATTGGGCTGCTTCACGACTGAAATTTGTAAAGACTGCTAAAGTTGTCAGTGATTCTAGCCAAAAAGCATGTTAAGCATGTTATGTTACTTGTTCATGATCTCAAAAGATGAATGCTAAAATTGCTTTTAATTCAACTTCAGAAAAAGTTTGTAAAAAAAATTAAGGAAAAAACTTTTTAACGTTTCTTAAAGAACATAACTAAAATTTACAACGAAAAGAATTCAAGCGTAACAATTTCATAATTTATATAAAAGAAATATTGATTCAGACATTTTTTTATTTCTGAAAGTGAAACCAAATAGAAATTAATAAAGTGAAAAAGTTTACATCTTAAGTAGGGATTGCAATCCCGCATTGCGGGATCCCGTAATCCCGCGGGATCCCGCATTAATTTAGCGCATGCGAGATCCCGCAAAAACTACTGCGGGATCCGCGGGATTTGCGGGATTTTGAAACAATTGCTTTTAAACAAAAAAGGTCAATTCTTTTAAACAAAAAAGACAAAAGAGATATCAAATTAAAAGTGTTTAATGTATTTGTGAAACAAATCAATTTAAAAATTTATCTTCAGCTATTAAAATATTTTTCTTAGCTATAAATATAAAAAAATCATTCAAAAATAAGCAATTATTTAGCAAAACATTAGTCGAACTCGTTCAAATTTTTTTTT
>QPEY01002057.1:18785-29769 GCA_014706445.1 Hydra viridissima
TTTTTTTTCATTTATTTTATTGTTCAAATAATTACTCCTAAACTGAACCATATAAGTAAAAATGTATAATTTTCTTAAAATCTCCATAACATGAGCTTTTCAAAAATGTATAATACTTTATACTTATTCCTAGAAAGTTTTATAGAAAATTAACTTTTAAAGTGATGAAGCGAACAGGTTTGAAATGAACATCCGTAAAAGTAATAAACAATAAGGCTTCAAATCTTTTATTTTTACATAAAATTATGTGAAACTCCTGTATTATAGTAATGATTGACCATTAAACTATTAAATAAAATTGAAATATAATGACAGTAGCGACATTAGTAAAAAACATTTATGATATGCTGTTGCTCTACAATTTTCCACTGTGCACCGGGGTCAACTTTATCGACGGACCAATATTTTCGTGACAGATATCGTTGATTTTCCGTAAAATTTTTACATACGCACAAATTACACAGCGCTTCTAAATGACCGTGATAATAGTAATAAAATATGTAAACATTTTTTTGTCGAAATGTCGAAAACCAACTATTTATCTTATCAACTGTTTAGTTATTATGATTATCAATTTTAAGTGTATACTTAAAATTATCATCAAACTACTTTAAATTAAATCTTATGTAAGTTAGCTGCTTTTTATTTAGTATTTATTAATAGATTAATTTTGAATTCAGTTCGAAATGAAAAGTGTCATAATGAAAAAGTTTAGCAAGGGTTCTTCTTCTAAAGATGAATGGCGAACTTCAACAGGAAGTTTTATTAAAAAACCGTCGAAAGGATGGTTGCATTCAAATCAAGCTTTAAATGCTGGAGTCCATTTTAAAGTGAAGGTATTTAGCCAATCTTTAAATATTTCGCTATAAAAATAATGTAATTAAATATTAAAGTAATAAAGTTTAAAAATATCTTGTTTAACAAAATTTATGAAAGCTATTCTATAGATTTTAAGTAAATTTTTATCAAATCTGATAACTAAAAAAAAAATTTATGAAAATGCTTCTTTTTTTCTCTCAAATTTTTAAAAATGAAAAATGTCCGAAAATGAAATTTTACCAATGGGAAAATTAATGGATTTTTCTAATTCATGACAATATACACCAATAGAGGTAGAAAAAATAGATATTTGCTACATAACTTCTTATTTCTCAAGCATGTTACTCTTTCTGCTTTTTGATTTACCATTATTACTTTTATGTATTTTTATTTAAACTTGAACTCTTATTATTTTATTATTAAAAGATATTATACTGATTACTTATAAAAACAGTAAGATTGTTTTATCTAGTAACAACTTTAAATATATAAAATCATAACTTACTAAATTTACTAAACTTACTAAAAAAGTTGGATGGCAACTGTTATTTTTTATTTACTTATACCTAAAAAGTATAAAGATTGGCTTATATTTTACTTAAGCTATTTTAGTTAGAATTATTGTATATGAAGTTTACAATTTTCTATTGCAAAACTTGCAAGTTTCAAACACATTGAAATGACAGATTTTCACAGTAAATATTTACTGTAAAATAACACAAGAGTCAACAACAGCAAAAAAAAAAGGTGTTTTTTACAATTTATGTTTTTGCTATAAATAATTTTCATTGATGCTCATTTTGTCATAGTTTACCAACTTTGATTTTTGCCTCAAAAAGCATAGAGAGTTTCAAATTAGCTTGAAGGTGGCCTATTTTATAAGTTGGAGAGAAAACAATGTTTTCTTTAACTTCCACAAAATTTTCTGGGATTCCTAAAATGTCAATTCTTACTTGTGCTAATATGTAGTATACCATCTATTAGGAGTTAAGTATAAAAAAGTTTTTTTTTAATTTTTCTAGTATGTTGGTGCAGTAAACATTTTGGAATCATTGAGAATGGTTGCTTTTGATCAAAGAGGGTCTATTGTCAGGTAAGAGTGATTGCTAATTTTAGTTAAAGTAAAAGTTAAATTATGATTACCAACCTTGGCATAGTTTGTTTGTGGGGCAAGTTCAGCATTTTATTGGTAAGTGAGGAAGTTCCAAATGCTACAAATTGCCTATATTTAAACCTCTATTTTTGAATATTGACCAAATATTTCACTTGCAGACATTTATACATATCTGATATATGTTAGAAGCTAAATTTAAGGACATAATTTGTTAGCATAATACAAGTAATTTTTTAGTCAGATAGTGTTTGATATTTTTGCTAAAAGTTCTTAATCAGCATGAACTACCTTGTAATATCTAAAGTAAAATATGGCTAAAGTATATTTGCTTTTATATTTTACCTTGTGGTACCTACCAAACTTACCTTTTATATTTTTGTATTGCATATTAGAGAATGTGTTTCTCATTTTAGACTCTGAAGTTCATTTTAAATGAATTCAAAAGCAAAACTACTTGATCAACAATCCTATAATACATAGTCTTTAGTATACCCCTTAGAGCTAATTAATTAAAAATTATGTGCTTTAAAACTATTTGTAAATTTTATGCTATCTTGCTTCTTCTGTATATAGTAGTTGTTACATATCACATAATTAAAAATCAAAAATTGAAATAGCCCTAGAAAAAAATCTCTTTCATTCTTTAAATAATAGATGCAAAAAGAGTTAAATAGTTTCAATCTCTAAATAATAGATGCAAAAAGAGTTTAAACATTATTTTTTGTATTTATGTCATTGAAGTAAAGAAATTTTAATAAAAAAAAAAATTAAAAAGAACAATCTCTAATTTTAATTGAGTATGACTAAGTTGGTTTGATAATCACATGTATGACTAAATTTACTGCAAGTAATATTAAATGTCATTCTGATGTATCAATCCCCTCAATGTCACTAGTAATTACTGTTTGCTATCTTGGAAATATACGATTTGTTATAAGTAAATTTACTTATTTGATTTAAGCCTCCTTCCTCTTTAATCCACAATCCAATGTAAACCTCAATCCAAAGTAAGCCAAAGTAATCCAATTAAAAGCATAAAAAAGAAGAGTAAGTTTATGTTATCATAGGAATTCAAGTATATCATTTTTTAACTGCAATGAACTAGAAACCTCTCTTCAAGAAATTAGTTCTGTTTTTTAAATAGTCTTACAGTTTTTTAAAGATACAAAAAAGGGTTTGTATAAATATGTAAACTCTATTCAGATTAAATGTGATGTGCAATTATTGCTTTTTTTATTATACATTTAGTATAAATGCCTATTTTCACTTATCATGTAATTGTAACTGTAATAGCAGATCAAGCAGCAGTTTTATATTTTGAAGTTTGTGCTATTTCCAAAGAAAAGCAAGAAAGTTAGACTTTTCTTGTTTTTGTTAATATTTATTTTTATTTATCATGGTGTGTCTAATTAGTATTGCATTTCTCTTTTTTTCAGTTCCAATTTAAAAAAGTTTTTTTTAGTTCCAATTTTTTTTTTCAGTTCCTTTTTCTTTTCTTTCTTTCTGTTTCTTTTTCTTTCCTTTTTTTCAGTTCCAATTTTAAAAAATTTTGTTTACTATATAAACTAAATAAAGAATTGTTAACTATTAAGTGAATTATATTTTAAAAAAATTAGATAACTACATGAAAAAAAATATTTTACTAGAATATTTTATTTCAGGGAGGCAATATGTAAATGTTGTTTAGAATCACAAATGTACAATTTCAAGAGAAGTAAAGTAAGAAAATTTCTTTTGAATTTTGCTTTCTGTCTATAAATATATTTAAAGTGTTAAACTCATTTTTTAATTTTTAAAATAAATTTTTAATAAATTTTTAATTTTTTATTTTATTGAATGATATTATAGATTACACTGACATACAGCATTATAGGAGGTTAGTCACACTAATGAATTTAACATTGACTAATTTGTATTTGTATTTTTGCTATATATAGCTTTTTGGTTCTATCTTTACCTCTCTCACTGCATTTTTCCTACACTTAAGAGCACTCATGCCAAAAAATTTTTATAAGTTTAATTTTAACAAAGTTAATAAGAATATCACAAAAAGTATTTACCAAAATAACTTTTTTTTTGTATAAAATTGTTTTTGATAATAAATGGTATGCATGCATCTGGATTATAGAAAACTGCTAATGTCTCTTTAGTTGAAGAGCACATCACACATTTTAAAAGTTGCAATATTTAAGATTAATCCCTTCTTAAGAGAATTTAATTTACCGGAAAAAAACAAAACAAGTTCTGCAATAATTTAACATTACATGTTGGATCTTTTGATATTTAAAAAATATATATTTGAGTCTTGAGGATGTTAATTAAAAAATGTTTATTTTAATTACACATATTCCGAATTAAGCATATGGAAAAAAAGGAGGAAAGAGGATATTTTGAAAAATTATTTAACAAAGAAGGTGGAGTTTTGCCTGTTGGAAGGACAGTTAAGCTGTCACTTTTCCAACAAACTTCAGTGATGTTTTTCGCCAAAAAATGTAAAAAAGTTTAAAAAAAACAGCAATATTTCCATACCATGCCTCCTTTGTTTTCTGAAGTATGGTGGTGTTGATTTACTGGATAAGCAGATAAGTTTATATGAAATAAGGATTAGGTCAAAAAAGTGGTGGTGGTCTTTATTTACTCAATTTTTAGACAGCAGTTTTAAATAGCTGGAGATTGTATCAGATATTTCCCATAGAGAAAATATCAGTACTTAATGAGCAATTCTACGACCGTCACAGCGTGACAACCGTCTTTTTTTCTGCCTTTAGCCTTCAATATTTTATTATTAAATAGATATAAAAAGAATTTTTTTTGCTATTTTGTTAGCTCATAAAAGGTGCTACAAAAAACAAGAAAAAAAATTAGGGTGGATATATTAGCCTCTTATTCATGCGAGAAAATATAAAACGTCACAGCGTGACCAAAATTCTCTCACTGTTTTTTAGTTTTTAGATCAACATCGCGATTCAGCTAATATAGATGAACTGAATTATTAACTTGGCATTAAACAAAAAGTTTAGACATTACTCTTACAAGTTTTATAGCTAAATAACATTTATTTAATTAAATTTCAAACAGGTGCACCTTTAATTAACTAGTGGTAAACGTCACAGCGTGACCAGACACATTTGGGTAATTATAAACCAGGTAAATGGGCTGTTTTTAATAAATTTAAAACTAAATAGAGAAGTATTAGACAAATATATAATTACATCTTCATAAAAATAGTTTTTACATAGCAATCTGCCGAACACGCCCATACTATATCAGTGTCAAATCGCGTCCATATTATATTGCTGTCATATATACAACGTTTTAAAGTTTTTTGGTGATTTCGTCTGAAGACGTAAGTTGTTTCACTAAATACTTGGCACTTGAATAGGGTCGCATTTCTATTTTACCATTATTGTTTTGAATTAGGTGCGCTGCAAATATTCCTGGTTTTGCTGGTGCTTTTGTAAATAACTCATCAATTTTAAATTTTTTTATTGTATTTATAATATCTTCCATAGAAACAAAATAGACATTGAAATTAGTCTCATTTTTAACAGCTTCATGAAAAGTTATGGCATCAGTTATCATACATTTTCTCTGGATTATTTTTTGCGTTGCTATTCTTTTAACGGTCCCACCAATAGCATCTACTGGTCCTTTCCCATGAGAAGCAGCGAAAAAGTTCCAGAATAATTTTAAACCATGCTGTTCTTCCAACCAGGGTATTGCTGATGCAATAAAACGATTTTTAAATTGATTGCTTGGGCCGTCTGTCCAAACCTGTAGTATTTTAACACTTGATTCAATATGCTTAGATAATAAACTATGAACAAATACAAGAATAGATTCTTTTGAATGGCTTAAATCATCTGAAACTATGACAGCTGATGAGCATGAATTTTGGTACCAAAATACAGCAGTAAAAACAGTAACTTGCTTCTTGTGCCAATGTGCTGACTGCACTTCATCTTGCCACAAAGTTGAAAAATTTTCAGCAAAATCCACTTGAAGAACGGCTGTGTCTTGATTACTTTGAAGTTGGACCTTATGATCACGATATGTAATTGATTGTTTCTGTTTAATAAAATAATGCCAAAGAAATGAAGGTAAAGATTTTGAAAAGCTGCTGTAAAGATCATCAACTCTTCCCTTTTTTTCAATTTTTTTAATATATTCCTTTCCATTACCTTCTGCAACTTTTTCCCATTGGTACCATGTAATGCATTTATTCTTGTCAATTTCATTCAAAAGAAATAGATTATGAAACTTTGCAGCATTTTTACATGTGGTACACATATTATTATAACAAATGTCTTTTTCACCATCACATACAATGCTTAGAGGAAATTTATGTGAATACAATGGAAAATTTGAATCAAACTTGTGCAAGGCTTCAAGGATAAGAATTATATTTTGATGCTGTTGACAGCAACAAACGTTTCTTGACATTGAACTAGACAAAAGCACATGTGGTGGGCGTAAACTAGCAAACTTTGATTTTCCGACTGATTCTTCAGGATAATCACTTTTAAAAACAGCATAAGCTTCATTAACATTCATATACAAATGACGTTTTTGCACAGTTTCTTTCTTGTTCTTTAATCTCACCACAATGGTGTCTCTTTTACCGGGTGCTTGACGGGATATATCATCACGCTGGTAAAAATCAAGAACCAATTTTACAGTTAAAGCATCTAATGCATTTTTACTAATTATTTTTTCTGGGCTTGGGATTTCATTCATTTTTGTTAAAAGTTTTTGTACAACTTTAGCCCTCTTTCTGGGTGATTTTGGTAGTGCTGACTCGGCTCTCTTAACAGCTTTTCCAAGAGTGCTAGCAGATTTGTAAGGGGGTGATGTAACAGCTACAGATTTTGATTCTGCTATTTTTTGTCTGCTCTTTCTCTTTCGCTGCCTTTCTTTTTCTCGTTCAGCCTCCAAATTAGCGAGTCTTCTTTCTTTTCTTTTTTTTGATTCTTTTTCTTTAACTACTTTTTTGCCAAACTTTTCTAACTGTCTTTCACGATATTTCTTTTGACGCTCAGCATGAGTAAGAGGCATGTTAAACCCTTGAAAGATTAAAAAAAAGGCAACACATTAGTTATGGAGATGCACGTATTACATCTAAGGCTCAATGGAGTTACAGTTATCCCTTAGAGAGGCTCTATGTATCTCAAAAGAGAGCCTCAAGGATAGCTGAGCATTCATCCTCCAAATGTTGCCTATGCAAAACATACCTGTAATTTGTAGTTTTTGTAGATGATGTAAAAGAAAGTAGGCTGCTCAGTAATCTGGGTCCTTAAAGTTGATAAAAACTCAATTGTGGTTTCAGTTTAGCAGTTTTAAATTTTGTTTTAAATGTTGTTAAAAAATTGTCACGCCGTGACGTCACGCCGTGACATAAAAAGATTCTAAAAATAACTTGAGCTAATTACTTTTTTAAACATGTTAGTATTTTTTTAGATGTACTAGATTGAGTTCTGATTGCGCTGGATTTTTGAAACCCTAAGTTTTACTGGTTGTCTAAGAAATAAAACGATTGGTACCCTAATTGTCACAGCGTGACAATAGTGGTAATAGCATTTGATTAAAACAAATGGTATTCTGAATTCGTCTGGCAATAAGTATGTTTTTATCATAAGTAGGAATGATTAGTGCAGCTAAAAACCTGATTGCAATGAGCAAGACAGTTTTTGAATTTTTTACAGGTTCAATTTAACTTTGGTGATTAAAAATGAATTAAATTATTGCAAAAACGCCTACTTTTACCTTCTGTTTCAGCCCATGTTATTTTTTATAATAGCGGCATACTATAATAAGCTATATATTTTCTGAAAGAGGAGAAGTAGAGCTTTCTACTGATATATAATATTATATATATTGGGTTGGTTTAATTTTATCATTTTTTGTGAGACGGTCGTGGAATTGCTCTAATGTAAAATGTAAAATACTTCTTGAATATTTATCAGATACAAAAACTTATTTTACAAAACCAGGACCACAAAAATCAAAAATTGTTGGGTGAAGAGTATTTGTAGAAGTAAATATGATAGAAATGATCATCTTATAAATCCTATTGATACAAAAAGATGCGCAACTTGTGGCAAAAAAAAGGACCAGAATTTGAGTAATTTGTGACATTCCTCTACATGATAAGTGCTTTCAAGTTTTCCACACTTTATCGTTTTTTTAGGTCTATTATTTGTACCTGTTTATAACATCATTAAATAAAAAAAGTTATATAATACAAAGTGTAAATTTTTAGTTAGATCTTGCCAATGTTCCAAAAATAGGAAGGTCAATTTTTCCTGATTCTTCAAAAAAATTCTTGAAAAAAAAATTTTGAAACTAGTTACATTTAGACAAAATAAAGTTATTTATAAAAAGATTTTTTTATTTTTTATAATTTTTGAGTTATGGCAGGTATTGGTTTAAATAATCAATTCATTTAAACTTAAGTTAATATGCACCTGTATCTTTAAATTAGAGTTTTGATTAAAATCATAATAATGTAATCAATCTCAGTATTTCATGATCAAAAGATGATTAAAAAGTGTTAGCCTTTTTTATTTACAAACATAGCTAACATAACAGGTTAGCCTTGTTTAATTTAAAAAGTAAAAGATAGATAAGAAAAGGAGAGAAAAATAATAAAAGTTATAAAAAGATTACACTGTTCAACAACCTTATTAGATTAAGGGAATAGTATTTTAAAAACTAATTTTAAATGCATGTCTAGTTTCTAAAATAAGATTGACTATGTTTTTGCAGGATTTTGATTGTTTTATACATGTAATATACTGTTGATAATATAATAATACTAATATTTTCTGTTTCAGATGTTGTTATTATATGGATTTAGGTTGCTTTATATACACAAATCCTAATGTTAATATAAAGATATTTTCATGTTTTGGATTTTATGAAGTTGTTCTTATTACAGATTTCTTAAAATATTAAAATGTATCATGCCCATCTATCCTGACATGTAATAAGCTCTTAGAGCTGTAGGACATGATGATAAATTTCCTGGTTCTGTTCTTCCACAAGATAGAATGGAGTATATACAACATTAAATGAAGATAGAAACTACATCTGGCAGAAAGTAAAACCATTCAGTAGATCCAGATCTTGATGATGGAGCTAACAACTTGCAGGTGTTTAGTTAAGTAGAGCTCAATTGTTTAATAAGAGATTTGACTTAGGTAAAGATAAAGCATAGTTTTGAGAGGCATTTTACAGGTCTATTTAGCATGATTATGATATATGTTCTTTGAGTCTTTGAGCAGATGTTTTAAGGCATTCTGACAACGGCAACTCAAAGACATTTGTTCCATTAGTCCACACTGTGAGAGTAGGATCATTTTATCCCAAACAGACTGATGACCCTACCACCTTTGATGAAATTTGTTGGAGCGGTGTGTATCAATTATATAAGCAAATGCTGTTTTTTCTTCATATTTAGAGGTTATTAACTTTAAATATGAAGAAAAAACAGTATTTGCTCAAGGGGGTGGATTTGAACAAATTGTTTATATACCATATCACTTGCCCTTAGTAAGTAATTGGTGGATAGTTTCAGGTGAGCAAAAAATTAAAAATCTGACTTTGGATATTTTTCCAAATTGGTGAGCTAATCTTAAATGTTTTCTGGTTAGATTTTTGTTTTTCTATATATCTCTTTCTTAAAAACTAGATATAAAAATGCTACAAATCAAATTGGATTTTGATCTAAACATGTTGGATTAATATTTTGGGTAAAATCAGCTAACTAGAACTTTTTATTAAAATACTATGAGTCATCAAAAAGTTTTTTAAAGTTATGTCTCTTGTTCAAAAGGTCTCTACCTACTATCATGCAGTGTGTCCAGAAATTTTGTACCAGGGCAAATTTTTTTATGATATTCATCTTGTTTTTTGATGATAAATTTGTAAAAACAAAAGATTTTTCAATATTTTTTATTGAATAACATTTAGTAAACTTTAATTACCAATATAAAAAATTTTGCAGTTGAATTTTATAAATTCATATTTGTAAAAATACAAGAGCAAGAAATTTGATAAAACAACATTTAAACTAAAGCATTGCAAATTATCAAATTCAGAATTTAATCATGACTCAAGAACAAGAAAAAAAAGCATATCAAATCTTTTTGAATATACAGGTCCTAGAAAAGAACTTTTTGTGATGGAGTTATCTAAGCTAAGTGATCACCACAGATATGGTCTGTTTTTACAAGAATCAAAAGAAACAATGCAATAAAATACTTAATTAGTAATGTGGACTCAAAGTTGATTGATAACTGGAGTCACAATATCTTATTTATGTACTCTGTAGTTCATATAGAGCATTATATTAATGGAGCATTGGACATTGAGCTGAAGTAGGAACTACCGGTCCACATCAAATTGGATTAGCTGATTTAAAGGAACACAGAAAACAAGTTAAAATTAAAGAAAGAAGATGTAATTTATAAGTAAGACAATATTTTTAATTAGTTGTATTTTCGATTATATTAGACTTTTTCACTTTGCAATTGCCAAAATCTCATTAGATTTAAGATGACCTAAGGATAATTTTGACAAAAATTTCTCTATTCTACTAAAAGGTTGCAACTAAAAAATGAGACCATTTTTTGAGGCTTCCTAATTATCCTACATGACATCATGACCATTCATGTGTCACATGACCATTCATGCATTATTAAGCACATTTAATCTAGAAAGTTAAAAAAAAAAAACAATTTAAAAGTTCATTAAAAATGATCAAGTCATTTTTAATGAATGCTAAGTCTAATCAAGAAGCTCTTTGAGAGCGTGTGTACAAATTTTATTCAGAAAATCAGTCAAGAGCAAAACACTTCACATTTTTGCATTTTAAAGCAGAAAAGATGTCAAAAACCACCATTTTATAGAATAATTCAATGTGCAGGAGAAAGAATCAAAAAGAAGGTTAGGAAGTGGAAGAAAACTAAAGATAATGAATAGCAAAGGAAATTGAAAATTAAAAGTTATGTTTGATCAATTAGAAAAGGTTTCACAAATAGGGGAGACTTG
>QPEY01002057.1:47204-63322 GCA_014706445.1 Hydra viridissima
TAATCCGAAATAATTTCAGATACTGATTGTATATTATTGGATTTTTGCAGTAATTTTAAAAAACTAGGTTTTCCTTTTCCCAGTATTGAAGATGTCGAGTCACATCCTGACCATACGTGAACAAATAACAGATGTTCTTGAAAATCCATTACTCGAGATTGAGCGTCTTTAATACTCCAGAGTTTTTCCTTTCTTTCTTGATAAAAAAAAATCTCATTTAATTCATCTTTCCAATGATACATTAGCATAACTACTATATCAGTATCATCAGCAACAATGCATGGTGAAATTTCCTTTGCAACTTCCAACAATTTAGAGACAATTTTCTTGTCAGCATCCCCTTTGCAAATATATACTTCATATCCATCTCGTTTAAGGTAATCTGACAAAAGTAAAATTAATTGTGCCTTGTTGTGTGAATTCGATGGAAAACGCTCCCTTGAGTACGGAACCTGATTATTTTCTCTTAAAACTAGATTTTGAGAAGAACCTTTGCATTTTCTTCTGATGTGTTCATTAGATTTAATTGAAGATTTCTTACCATAACCATCAAATATAATATAAGTGGTGGGATAATTTTTTCTTATATAGCTGATGTAGGTCTCAACAATTTCTACAAACCTCATACCTTTGTTCCAAAGAACTCTGTGGAGTAAGGAACCTCCATCAAGGACATATTTGCACAAACTGACATTTGTACTTGGTTTAATTTCGTCGTCAGGAAGAATCACTTTGCGCAAAGATGATTTGTTTGCTTTCAGCATTAGGTTATTTTTAAATAATGGGTGTGGGAGATGAGTAAGCTCATAATCAAAATATAGTTCAACGTCATCCTCTCTTTCTGCAATTGCTGCAAGTCTATTAAAAAGGAGTGTTGGATCGACACAACAATCAGTTTGTTTGTCTAGTTTTACGCTATTGGTCAAAACATCTAAAGAAAAAAATGTATTCTTTTTTTTAAACTTTGTTTCATTGAACTTAAGGCCGTTGAGAATTGTTTGTAGACGAACATCTATGTTCTCAGCCTCGTCACAATTGACAAGATCTTCACCATTGACTGGCACAAGACCCGTAGATAATGAATATAGGTTTCTATCGACAGTATTGAATGGATTTCTTACAGAAAACCAGTCATAAAACAATTCACAATGTTCATAATCACATACCAATCTTTTAATACCCATTTCTTTATTGCTTTCCGTAACTCCGATGTCAAATCCAGATAATTTATGCATTGCTTCATGAACGCTTGCAGAATAACAGATGCTCGTTGTCCATAGGTTGCGTACATTTTCATCAAATCCTCTACCTCTAGTTAAACCACCATTGCATTTTAAAGACCGCATCAGGGTCTGCTCTATTACAAGATCAGAAGATAGGCCAGCCCAATACCTTTCAGATCGGCGCACTGCGTGACGACCATCTAAAAATTGTTGATGTAACCATGGATTCGTTTCTGAAAGGTATTGCATTTCTTGCAAATATAACCTGGAGCACTTGGCATAGTTTGAATGCCCTGATGCGGCAAATAAGTTTAGCATTTTTGAGATTGTTTGAAGATGTAAGTACCAGTTACAAGTTCTCTCTGCAACTAAAAATTCCTTTATGATACTAATATAGTATATGTACAAGATCCAAAGTTTTGCAGTGCGTGATTCATATGACTTCTTTTCCGTATAGGTTAATATGGCACATTTAATATTTTTGAAAGCATCTGTATTACCAAGTCTGATTAACTCTTCCTCATTCATACCATTTTGCATTGCGATTTTATAAGTGCATTCAAGTCCGGATATATCTAGTTTTGATTCGTCAACTAAAATGTCTATAATATGACTCATCAATGCACTCTGGACCAACATGTGACCTCTTAAAGCTCTTGCAACAGCTTTTCCTTTAAGCATATGTTTTACTGTATCTTCAGAGTAAACTTGTTCTAAAACTTCTTCCAGGCCAGTCCCTGCCATTAGTTTTCCAATGCTTCCGAGAAAGCTCATCATTGTGTGAAACCCTCCGAGTCGACATACTATATTGAGGTTCTGATCTTTTATAACACCAAACGCTTTCTGCCATAATGGCTGATCAAACGTAATGCAGGGAGTAACTATTTTATATTTATTGGCTTCATCAATAATGAACAATAGTGTAGAATATATGCATGTTTCATCTGAAGAATTTAATTCAATAATAGGTAAAAATTTTATGGATGCTTTTTCATAAACTGTTTTTGATTGTGATGTAGTATGCATCATATAACCTGACCAGTTTGGGCGAGGATTATTTCTTGAACTAAAAAACAATGCTACATGCCAAATAAGATCAAGATTCATTTCGGGCGCACGGAATACTTCAGATACAATATCTTTTATTGGTTTAAAACTTACATTTAATAAACCCTGATAGCTTGATCCGTGATAAGGCGTTATTTTTAAAGACATATCAGATAAATTTTTAATAGACTTGTGTTTCAAACGTGTTATGCTTTCATAATTGCATTTAGAAGACGAACATATTGATATTAAACCCATTCCGTGAAACTTTCCCGTTCCGGTCAATGTTCGAATGTTGTGATCTACATTATCAGCGACCCAATGTAGGAATTTCGGCTCTTGTTCTTGCGCGGCATTTACTCTACTAACTGCAGCAGATAACTTGAACAACTTAACTTCATCGGAGGAAATTGAAAATCCAAATTTGTAAAGGTGATCCACAAGCCATTTTGTTCCAAAAGATTTATCGATATCTACTCCAATTCCAAATGGAATTGGTGCTATCATAGATCTTGGTCGCGAAGCTTGAGCAATGCATTGTCCTAAACTAATTTGTCGAAGCTTAACTGAAATTAAATGGCTTAGAAATAGCTGTAAACTCTTTGGAACCCATTTGAGTCCATATTCAATATCACCCATATCCTTTAGTGACGGATATACAGATTTATCGACATTCATTTCTCTGATTTCGCTTTTAATTATACTTGCAGCGGCAGAAATAATATCATTTTTAGTGTGATCTTTCTTCTTTTGAAATTTCGATATAACAAAAGAAGCCATATCTCTGAAACAAACTAAATTAGATTGACCAGAGAGTTCTCCAAAAAAAATATGATCACGATAATGTTCAAGTAATTTTCGTTTTAAAGATTTCTTCGAGTAACACGGATAACCATTACTAAGTTCTTTCATTTTAATGTGCACATCTGAAAGAGTATAAAGTTCGCAGTCAGTTTCTTCTTCTAACCAGAAACAGAGTTTCTCAAAATTTTCAAACATAATGAGATCTAATGGGCGTCCACGTTGGTTGTCGCTTTTAGTTTTAAGCCTGAAGTTGTTCATACACGAAATATGATAAATAGCTTCTTCCGCTACAAGATCATAACAAGACATCAAACGAGAATGTACAGCATTTCCCCAATCATCCTCTCGATTCAATGAACGTTCAATCATTTTTTTAATCAATGGTATGGTCTCAACTTTAGAAATCAGGGAATGTTTGTGATCTACCTTTTTAGTACAAAGAAAACATTTTGATTTCCAATCAAATACCTCTTCAAATGAGGATCGTAGTTTCTTTCTTGGAACAGATAATGATTGATCTTTACGACTATCCACAAACTTTCTTCTACAGCTATGATGGACTAGTACTGTTGTACTATTATGCGTGTTCTGTCGGAACTGGTCTCTAAGAAAACTAAAAATATGCAAAAATCTTTCTCAAATTATAGCTACGTTACAATTGAGTTTAGAATTAAAATTTAACCTAATTTTACGTTGTTTGAGTAATAAAATTGAAAAAAAACAAAACCAAACATTGTTGATGTCAACTTTACTTGACCTCCCCCTCCCCAGTGTCACAATTGTCAAAAAAGTTCAGACCCACTTCCTCCCTATTTTGTTGACGTAAATAATGGGCAGCCCCTAATTTGAAATGATTCGAAAAATTAATGAACTATTAATTTAACTTAATTAATTAGTTTAATAAACTGCGCGAAAAATCTTTTTTATAAGATTGTATATTTAAACAAATTTTAACCTGCATAGTTCATTCCTACTCCGTTCTTCGCTTAATCGAATCAATGTTTTGAGACCTTTTCCATATACTTTGACATAACTTTCTTTGTCAAACCCAAGCTTGCACAATACAAAAACAGCATTCTTTTTTTTTTTCAAATGTAAAAACTTTTACTACACGTAACGTTTAACTTGTAAGTTTTACTTTTCCATATAACAGTTTCAATATAATTAAGATGCAACCTTTTTTCGGAGTAAAACTTAATTATCCACTCATACAAAATGTTTCATTGAAAGCTTTTGTTATGAATACAAAAGAAATGATAAAGTTTTTCGCAGTAAAAATTTTCTTTTGAAAACAAAAAATCGAATGAAGTTTTGCGCGGCATTCAATTTTAACACTTTTACACTTTTCAAACGTAAATAAATTTAAAAATAATTTTTTTCAAGTCATAGTTCTTATAGAAATACTGATCAGCATAAAATTCTCGATTCAACGATATATAATTAATCATATTTTGGTGTTGTCAAAATTAGCCTACTTTTTGCCCCAAATTGCCCCAAAAGGGATGTTCCCTTAGCGCAATCAACGGGGCTTTTTTTTACGCTCATCCAGAGATTGTCTACTTCCTCTGTGCAAAGTTTCAGCTTTATACTATTTTTGTCCGAGTCAACTGGCAATTCTCTCCTACTATTCGATAAAAGATCGATACTTTAATATTTTTTCACAGCATTCATTGATTGAATAAAACGTCGGTAACGTATAGTAAGAACCGTTGTGGTCATGGCAGGAATCTCTATAGCCAAAATCCGTAAATTACGGCAGACAAGTTAAAACTTTTAGGGAAATTCCTTAAGCGAAAAAACCTATAGCTAACGTGGCTGCCGTTAAATTTAAACTATGTGGTCATTGCCATAATGGCCACACCTTAGATCCGCGCCTTCATCTATATATTCTTTAATCGTTGTATGATTATAGAAAAAACAATTCAAAACTTTATTATTTTTTATGTAAAGAACTTCAATATGCTGACAAACAAAACTCTAACAAACAAGATTTTAAATTATATTAATATTAAATTATTATAAAAACAAAAAAGATTTAAAAATAATTCATCAAAAGAATATCTTCCTCAATAAAACGAGTTGCGTGTCATCTCACAAGTTCACAAATAGTTTATTGTTATCAACAAAATCATCTTTTATACTTGCAGAACTGCAAACTTGAGGTGTACACGCAACCTGTGTAATGTGGTATTCACATCTTTATTATACAAAAACAAAAACAACTCAACAATTATATAAATCAAAACAAAAATCACAAATTGTTTTCAAAACTGTTTTATATAAACATAAAAAGTATTTTAAAGCAGTATTTGCTTAAAAAAAACAACACCTTCATAAAATAAATATTAAAAAGTAAGAAAAAGAGTACTAGTTACAATCTACTACTCTGTAAGCAATCGGCAATATAAAGTTATTCTCAATAAGTGATGAATTTAACTGTTAGTAAAATTATAACTGCTAACAGTAACAATTAAAAAGTTATGTAGCGTATGCCTAGAAACATTTGATCACTTAAGTTAGTAATCTTATAAGGGTGATAATCTTTACAATTATCTGCATTGATAACAATATTTTTAAACAAATTTTTATTTCTTTTTGCCACATAAGCATGAAAATGTTCGTTGAAATTAACTGTTTCTATATGATATGAACAGTGCAGAGCAACTCTCCTAATTGTGGATAACTTTCAACGATATCATGACATAAAATGCTCGCGTAGGACTCATGATCGCCGTAGTTAACAAATATAAACATAACCACAAAAGGGGGTTTAGAGAAAAGAAAAGTTATATTGAGAAAATGGTTGTTAACGGGGAAACCTCTAATATAGACCCAGTGGAAAACGTCAGTATATCCATAAAACCCTGTACTGAGGGTATAGATGTTACACTCCCAGGATTGACGAAGAGACCGCCTAACGGTAGCGACGATAGTTATCTTAAGGAAGGTAAACACTAATATACTACACCCAATTTTACTGAAAAATTTGTGTATAAACCAACTTCACCGCTTCCAAAATTCATCTTGGAAATAAGAGATTTAAAATTGACGGATGAGGCACCCATACTTACAAACGGTATTTCACGGTGTTTGATAACGATTTCTAATATTGAGACATCATCGGTCTACATTAAAGCTGGTTTCTCGTTTAGACCGATGTGTAGGAATGTCATTCTAACCTATTACTTCAATAACTTATTTCACCTGTGCAGGTGGATAGACTCCTCTGAATCTCTTATTCATACAACCGTGATAAATTTCGCGGTAAGCATGGCCTCGGCTGCATGTGGAGTCCTAACGGCTAATCTATATTCCAGCGATCCATTCATGAGAGTCTTATACATGTTCCACATTTATTATACGAGGATTCTCTGGCGTTTGAGTGTTTTGCTGCCTAATTCTAAAAACTTCAATCATTGTAAAACTGATATTGATACTTCGGCGCTTGAGGAGATAAAAAAGAATATGGAGTTCCAGCAGGGATGGAGGTACAATCAAGGGCATGGTGCTTCAATAAAAGGCGCTTCGTCCAGGATGGAAAAGCTGACTACTTTTTTATTATTAAAATGGTTGCTGAATACATCCCAGTATTAACAAATGCCCTATCTAAAGACTTTTTCAAAGCTATCTTACATAGTATAAGAGCTTATACAATATGTGTTCTGTCAGCTCAGTTAGCGGCTCGTGGACTCATTGTAGGCTCTTCAGCCAGCGCCTTGGACGCTTAGGTGGGGTTCGTATACGCGCTTGAAGTCTATATAAAACGCCTTAAAGACTTTTGTGCCGACATCACACAGTACCAGACAATTTTATCGAACCCCAGTCCTCTTTGTTACACCCTTGGCCCAGCAACCTTGATTCGGAGTAACCTTGGATTAAAAACCAACCCAATGTGAGAGAACAACAAAGAGCTCCTTCAAGTGCCGCCGTCTGCTTTTGGTCTGACGACATGTATCACTTGTCGGTAATAATTTGTATAGACGGTAAAAATCTGACTAAGTGAGACTCCCAGACTCTAGCGATAAAAAGACCGATATCTATGTTAAAAAGCCAGATATTGAGCTACCCAAAGGTATGTCACCAGACGAACATCGGGAAGAATTAAACGCCTTAATCATGGGTGGTTCGGCGGTTGCCTTGTTGGGTGTCGTTATTTGGTACTTCGTGTGCTGAATCACCAAAAAAAATTTTATCCATCCTTGACCGCGGCCCTAAAGTTCGCAAGTCTCGAACACGAGTGTAGCTTTTCTGAGGATTGTGAGGATAACCGGATTATTATCTACCTCATGAAATTTAAAGTTTATTTGCAACTTTCAGGCCGCATTTTCCGCCACGGTTTATCGCTTGAACTCCACAATTAAAAAAGGACTACCCTGGAACCTTGAACCATTCGTGTCAACAGCGTCAAACTAGACTAGCAACATTATAGTATTTGGAGGTACTAATATAATTTTGGATAACCATATCCGTGAGCAATCTGAAGTCAGTATTGGCGAGGCAAGCGTGCAAGTGGCGCTAGATGGTGCATTATCAGACCAATAGTTAGTGTGGATCTGATGGTTTCTCACGGCTTGGATGTAATATGCCGGATACCACTAATCTAATTGAAGGTGAATCACATCCTTCACATAAGGCTCACACACAATGTCCGAATTAAGGCACTACCCAGCATCGACCTGGGTAGTGCCTCAATTCGGACATTGTGTGTGATCTGATTGCTGGGCTGTCCTACTGATACGAGGGCTGCGTTAATCAGTCCGAGGCGTGTGTTTAAAGCTGACTTTCACACAACTTTGTCGTGGTGCTGAAACTCAGCCGACGCAATATTCAAGAAGCGGTTCTGAAGATTTATCACAGCTGTTTCTATCATATTTATGATAGCAACAGCTGTGATAAATCTTCAGAACAGCCACATGTATAAGAGACACTACGGGCGTCTAATAGGATGAATATCCCCTACGAGAGCAATTAGGAACCTGGGTTTAAGTCTTCTTCACGCGCCAAAATAATAATCGAGCTGACTTGGTCTGACAGTGGGCTCACGCAAGGACTATCGCCAGATGCCGGAGTGTCAGGATGTTACTCGATTTTTTCTTCTATCATTGCTGCAATTTATGCCGAAGGACAAGATCACACTTCTTGCTAAAATCCGTGATTTCCTGGCTTACATCTAGCTCAGCCAGGTGTTAACGATACATATTCAAAGCATTGGTACAGGTGTGAACGTTTTTAAAGTACCCGACTATGGTATCGCTCACTGCTTTTACATCATCAATGTAGTATTCTATGTCATCATGAAAATCTATGCCTGAAGTGTCCTTTTAAGGGGATCATTGAGAAATTATGATCTACGGATCTAGCGGCTTTCTCCCTTTTTGAGTTTTGGCACATACTCTTATATTTGTTCAGGTAATAGGACTTTAGACAGAAGTTTTTTCAGTTGGCTTCGCTTAGCCCTTGCAATTCGACCACATATGTGTCCAACACTGGAGTGCACTACCTCTCGGCAGTTACCTGAGTATGCGACCCAATAATCCGCCTCACATTGCAAAGGCTCTGCGTCATTTCACTTTTTTAAAGTTTCATCCAGCTTAGCACATAGCCTCTATGAACAAGAAGCTATCTTCAGTATACAATAACCCCAAAGGATCCTGCTGTGGGATGCCAGCCATCAAGAAACTTGCGACAGCCACGAAAGTTTCTAGGTATACCTAGGTATATAGTGTTGGGCTAGCAAGTAAATCTGCTAAATGGCCCGCTTCCCTAGCCATTCACCTGCAACCTTTTCAGAAACTTTCGTGGCTGCCGCGAGTTTCTTGATCGCAGGTTAATGAGGGAAAAACCTAATATGGTTCACCAAGCGGACTTACAATACCTATCACGTTGCAGAGTAGGCCGGCGAACGTATAAATATGCTTTTGTGGTTATTAGGTGGCGGGTTGCTATAAAGAAGCGGAGTCACTCACTAGCAAGACTGCTGTAGAAATCGCAGATGCTCTAGTTTGCATATAAAAACGAGACCCACTGGCATGGCCACATCAACTTCAGATAGATTCCAGTCATGAATTTATGGGGACTACTACCCAGATCCTCAAGAAACACAGTCTACAGGTTCGGATAGTTGCAGCGGGAACCATCGAGAGCAAGGGATTCTCGAGCATTTCAATCCCACTCTTGTTGAAAGACTATTCGGTCAACCATTCCGAAGAGCCGTGCGCCGTCAATAGCATCTCTTTAGCGTACTACGCGCCGAATAGTACACTGTACACTGTGCTTCTTGAGGAATTCGGATGCTCACCCTCTCGGTTAACCGTATCACTGCTTTTAATGTTAGTCGCCCTAAATAATGAGCCGACCAGATTGTTAGACGTGAAACCTAAAGACTGTGAAGGTCTCTCAGACAACGTCACGACCAGCCAGGAGGGTTGTAGGTTTTGAGGAACGACAGGTATGGACCTTCATGATGACATAGAATGGGACATTAGTAATGTAAAAGCAGTGATCGGTACCATAGTCGGTTACTATAAAAACGTTCACACATGTAACAATTCTAGGAGGGCTGTAGGTTTTGATAGGATAAAATCTTCTGGAGCTCTCGTTCTTTATCTGAATACGTCGGGCGAGTTGGAAAGAGGATGCTGCCACGCTAGAGATCCTATCTGGTCTATTACTACGCATTCTACTGACTCAGTCATGAGACGGGAGGGTCAACCTGCCCTTTATAGTCTTACTGATGGGCCCGCCAGACTCTTCGTCCGTGCGGAGCTATCCATCGTTTCGGACGAAACAAAGTTACTGCCGGAGTGGATCATTTGACGCACGCTAATGACCGTAGGCCAGGGTCCTGACAGCGTCCGACTCTATCCATTTTTTGTATTTTTCCATCGTGTTGGGAATGCAGCTAATATTTTGCTCATCCATGGCTTTAACTTAGAGCCTGCATGCTGAGATGCCCATCGTAGCCCCTCAGATTGTGAAAGATAACCGGTACCTTTGTTTTGCTTGGTGAATACACAGCTTGAGGTTGCATTTGTTTTGGGCGGCGCCTCGGTACTTTCCAGTGATGTTAAAGTGATCACGAACTTTGCCATTACCTAAGGGTGAACCGCAGATTTAACAGTCTGCCGCTCCTGTAAATGAGATTTGATCTTCGCTCAAAATAATAATTAGCTCAGCCTTTAGGCTACCAAAGAGGTGCTCTACTACGTCCTCACCACGGTATATGAAGAGACCCTTATTTTGCCCATCGCTCTGCACTCACATACAACAATGTTGTAAGGGACCTGCTACAAAATCAAACAGGTAAAGCTCTTTTCTCGGCCAGCTTTAGCGCACGGGCACGTTTAGGCACTCGAAGTCGGGGTAGATGATGAAAGGCACCAGTGCCTGCCTATGCTCGTTCACAAATTTTAGTGTATTTTTGCCAGCCTCAAGCATCACGGTCCTCTGGGGTTTTCCAAAATGTCTTGGCAACCTCTACGGTGAGCTTCCAGAAGGTCACCTCTCGAGAAGATATGCTGGCAGCGACGGCAAGGGTGATTCCGACCTTTATGCCTGCTCGTTCAGTGTAGAATCCTTGCCAGGTCTTTTATCCAGACGTAGTGTTTCTTTTCTGGATTAGTCTCATCAACTAAGAGTAGGAGGTCGATTGCTGTGCCTTCCAGCTTGCTGAGGCTGATCGGGTCCAACCCTCTCCTCTATCTGAGAACGTTCACCGAGAGCTCAAAGTAAGACGCTTAAATTTTTCAATAACGCTGTCCTTCACCGGGATATGAATATCCGCTAAGTCGAGCTCTCCCAGATGCTGTACATACCTGCTCGTCTGATCAGTGTTGGAGCTCACTGGATATTTTACGGAGAGAATGGTCCACTCAAAACATCTTTTACCCCTATTTTTTATTTTGATGACTTGGGATGTAGATAGGTATCTCACGTACCGCGGAAAGGCCAACACTTAACAGAGTCAGTCACAACGATTACACTGCCTCATTGTCATTTTTATTGAGGGCATAGTCTCAGTCCTCAGAAAGGTGGTATTTTTAACATTTTTTATCTAATCATCGCCATATACTTTGCCATCGTCATAGCCTTCCTTTTTCATTTCAGCAACAAGTATAAGCGAAACTTTTGCCCATCCTTCTCGATCTCCTTTTCCAACACTTCAACAATGCTGGGTGTTATCTCACTAAGTAGAGCCAGTGGGTCAGACTCAACCTGGTGGGGTGATAACTCTGCATTTCTTGAGCAGGTCGGTACTCTTGTAAACAATAAACACCGGCAGCTCTCCAGCTTCCTCCACCGCAGGCTCATTCCCAGCCAACCACAAAAGTATCAAGAAGTCTCGATCTTCATTTTTAAGCGTCTGAGCCGTAGAACCGTCGATAAATCCTGTGGTTCGTCAGCCCATAGGTCTCGGCCCAACCGTTTAGCCTACCTCAGCTAGCCAAAAAAGTCTAACCATTCACTCTAACCCTAACTGCAGGCCTTTGGAATAAACCCTTTGATTTCCCTAACCGTTCGTCCTAAATCTTCTAAGTTCAACCCTAACCGCTAACTTTAACTCTATCCATCTAAAATCCCCATTTTGCATTTACGACATTGTTTCATATGTATTTTTGTTGTTTATACATTTATATTGAGAACTAATTTACTAGGACGCTTCTGAAGTAGTAAAATATAAAATGACTTCAGAAAACTTTATGTTTATACTACAGGGAGAAATCTCTTGAAACTTTTATAGAATGACAAATGGTGCAAGAGATTGTTGCTACTCTTCGCAAAGATTTTGGAAGTATTCGGATATGGTGTAAACTTTTGTTGACTACTAAAACATTTTGAAGTATGATTTTGCGGATAGTAAAATACAAAGTTTCGACAATTATTTATGCTTAGAAAATATCCAGTTAGTGCTAAACTTGGTAAAGCAACGTAGTTTAGAATTTTTATCCAGATTTCAATGGATAATGAAGGTTCACTCTTTAAAGCTGTAGGTATCTTTTTTTTTTTAAATGTGATGAGAAGAATGATTCAGAGTTTTGATATTAGGTATGTTCCAACTTTTATCAAAAGTTGAAAATTAAATCAAATTTTATCTTGTGGCAAATTATAATTGAAGTTGAATTTGCAGGACCTCAAATATTATGTTACTTTTGATTTGAAAGGTGAAGAGCTAGAATGCGCTATTGAGCGTTATATGAGTGAATTTTGGAATAAGGTTTTGCTTATGGTGTGAAGAAACTTCTTAGTTAGAATTATAAATAAAAAGAACTTTTTTCAGCTTTTATTGTAAGTTTAGATAAATCACTAACATCATCTCTGATAGATTATATAAACTGTATAAACCCAGAATTTTGTATTTTAATCTGGATCTGGATATATTAAATGAGCATGTTATTCGTCAACCAGAATCTCATTTGATAACTAGTGTGCTTTGCTGGTAGGAAACATTTTTTAGATACGTGGCAAAGTTTTGATGATTGGCAAAAGTTGAACTGTTTTTCAGCAGTGCTTTAAGTTAGCGAAAAAACAAAAATTTTTGACAATTCCGTTTTTTTTAATTAAAATGACGTACATAAAATTCGAAACTTTTCCATGTTTAAAGTAAATTAGAACGTTTTTTCCCCTTTTTTAACACATATTTCATATAGAATATTAATATATTTTATTGATGAAGATCTCAGAATGTTGATAAAAAATCAATTTCTTTATATGATATCATGTTACATAAAACAGCACATTAGCGTCACAATTACTTTAAAAAATCAATGTGTTGAAAGATAACATTAGGAAAGAACGCTAGCAATTTTTAATTGATATGAAAATAGTAACTGAAAAACTGTTGTATTTTTTACAAAAGTTTAACTAATTTGATAGAACAATATAAAAGGAATTTAAAATGCTGTTTTTTAGTGCTCAAACTCTTTTTTTTATAATTGGATTAACAACGTTATTGGAATTAGTAAACCACTCACTTGCCATAAAACACAAGAATAGAAGGAATAAAAAGCATAAAAGCCCGCCAAAAAGTATATTTTTAAATACTTGGGCTGTCATTGTGCATGGAGACGAAACAATGGCAATAAAAGTAGCAGGTGAAAATGGATTTATAAACATGGGGAAAGTAGGTTCTTATTTGTATCTAGCAATTGTGTGTGCTTATTTCTTTAAATATATTTGCAAATAATTAAAGTTATTTTTACCCATCACATATAATTCAGACATAAGGTTTTTCATGCAATAGTCATATCTCTTGTTAAAGTGGTGCACACGTTGTTTGCTTAAAAAGACCACAGATGATAAAAGGCGCAATGATTGCTTTATTTATTTTATAATCAAATACAGTGTTTGCTGAAAATATTCATGGAAAGTCTTTGCGCCGCAAAAGAAAAGCTAAGGAAAATTCGGATGAATTATCAAGGCTTTTTTTAAAAGTCTTGACAATAAAACAAACAAAAATTAGAGCATTTTTAATTTTAAGAGAATTTTTTACATTTTAAGTCTAAAATGATCTAAAAAGCATATTAATTAGTTAGTTATGAAGTTATAACTGCTGTTGTAGGTGTACCAAAAAAGTACAATTAAAAAAAAGAAAGAAAAGTAAAAGAAAAAGGGATTTAACATGGCATATTTCCATTGCCACTAATAAATGAGCAGTATCCTTTTTTTTTTAAACCAGACCGAATGTAAAACTAAAAAAAAAAAACTAAAGAAAAAAACAAATGCACAAAACTTGGCATTTGCCGCCACTATTCTTCTTACAAGTGTTTTTTAAGTTTTACAAACGTTTTTCTCTGTTATCTGTGTTTATTTTTTAATTTTGTTTACTTTGAAGCCGTTCCTTTCCATGAATTAAACCTCAATTCCTAATATCAAGTTGTGAGTTTTTACATGTTTTTTTTTCTTCGAAAAGATGTTTAAACAATTATACGAAAAAAGAGCAACGTCACTTTTAAACTTCTTAAGTGCCGTTTTGATACTTGTCAAAAATTCTTGACTGCTAAAAGTAAATAAGAATAAAAAAAAAAAAAGGTATGAATGAAGCACCCTACTAATAATATAATTTTATCAGAAACAAAATTCAAACTGATCAAATGAATTTGAGAAGTAAGAAGTCATTAACAAATTCAATAAAAATTTTCATTGAAAATATTGGCTTTAAACAAATAGCCATAATAGAGGCTGTTTTCATTCAAATATTCAGTACTTAAGAATGTTTTATTATTAGCATCTTGTGATCAGTGGCGCCCATAACACCCAAAATGTTTTGTTTTTCAAAAATTTTACAGATTGCGTCACAAAGAATGAAAAAATGTTTTGAAGAAGGTTTTATACCGAAGAAAAAATATTGTTCTACATTTATTTTTTTTTTTTGCTTTAAATGAAAAACTTGATAAAAACCAACGAAAAATGATTTTTATTTCCTGATGTAATCTTAGTTTAGACTATGTAAGCTTAACATGATAGCTGTTTTGCTCCACGAGGCAATGTCATATCCACAAAAAATGTCACACCCAGGCTAGTCAGTACCATCAAAATACGGATTGAAAGAAACCTCATCATGTTAATGATAAAGGATGGCAAAAATTTGTTTGAAGCAAATGTGAGAATGGGTGTCAAAAATAAAGTTGGTGCCAGAAATGGTGAGAACCATTAGACGGTCAATGAGAAGAATCTTTTTTGACTGAGAAGTCTGAAACGTTCCAAAAAACTCCTTCAAATGTCAAAGAAGAAAATGCTAATTTTCTTTAGCTTTTAAAGTGATTGAATAATTCAACTTCAAACAAATTCTCAGATTTATTATCAGGATATCTGGGAGAAAGATAATCATAATCTAAAAAAAGACTCTATTATGTTCTATAAAATGTGAGCTGAGCCTTTTCCCCTTTATTTACACTTTTTAAAAAATCATTTTTGTTTCCGAAATCTGGACTGGTAATAGAAACAGTAATTCTATGATTATAAATCCTCAGTAGGCTCCTCTGTTCAATTTCTTTAACTATTCTTTCTTCCAAATCAATTTCAAGGTAATTTCTAGTCATTCTCAAAAAGTTCTTTATGTATGTTTTTACATTCAAGCTGTAAAACTTGAAATCTCTAAAAGTTTTAGAAATGCTCACGGAAACTCTTGTTTTTACATTTTTAGTCAGAGGTTAAACCAAAAATAATAACTGCATAAGCTTTGAGTATTGTTAGGGTCTAATTAAGGCATCGTCTTGAATTAGGTGTATTTCCCAAAAACCCTAACTATTTTCTTTACTAAACATTTGATGTTAATTTAGGTATTTGAAAATGTTTACCAGTTCATTCATCGAGGAATCCCAAAGAGAAGGAAGCGTGAATCATTTATAAAAACAATGCATCTAAACAAAGATACCAGAGTGAGTATAAAATATCATATTTTTGATTGACACAAAGATTGAGTTTTTTAAATTTCATACTATTCACATTTGTTGCAGCAAATTTTATGCTTACATCACATTAAAACCCTTAAAGAAAAATTATCAAGTTATTTCATCAAGCATACTAAACACAATCGCCTCCTATTATGAAAAATTTACTTATGAAGACCAAGTGGTATTGTCAACTGAGTTCAAGTTAGATATCACTAAATATTTCTTACATTAAAAAGCTAACTAAAAAATAACAAATTAAGACTACTAAAAAAAGCATATTAATCAAATAGTATATTTGAAATAAATAAATTTGGTTTTTTGTTCCGCTGCTAAGTTTCTTTATTGTTTTCCGAGTACAAAAAGGAGACAAGAAACGAGATAATTTGATTTTTATTTGAGAGGAGGAAAAAGTGGATTATTTGCAGGGCCGCCGAGAGCCTTCAAGCCGCCCGGGACAAAACCTTTTTTGGCGCCCTTATAGATTTCGCTTCATATATATACTTAGCATAGAAGCAAAAAAGTACATTATGCCTTTATAGCTACTTTAACTTTATTTCATTTTTTGCTAACTAACCGCAGCATAAACAATTCCTAACTTAAATAAAATTTTTGAGCTTTTTTCGAGGCAAAATTATAAATTACTTCATCATAT
>QPEY01002057.1:72813-95348 GCA_014706445.1 Hydra viridissima
AAAATTGGTGGGCAAAACTTATGAAGATAAGAGTATATTTTGCATTGTGCACTACTTAATCTTATGAGGATTATAGTATATATCTAAATACTTATGAGGATTAGAGCAAATTTTTTATCATTCAATAGTTAATTTCAATTAAATTTGGAATTACTGTATTACGCTAGTTATATTTATCTTAGTTATATTTATCTCTAACTTATCTTAGTATAGGCAAAATGATGGGTTTGAAGGCCATGATTTAAACTTGCTTCCTGTTTGGAAAAGGGGAATCACAGGAAAAGGTGTTGTCATATCTATTTTAGATGATGGTAAGAGAATACTTTTAGTTGGGTAAATATAACAACACTATTTATAAAAATTATTTTAAAAATTTAACATAAATTTAAAAAATGAATAGTATTTTAAGCATTAAATTCTCTGTTATACTTTTTAAGGATGTTATTTTTTTTTTGCTTCAGGAATTGAGCATACACACCCAGAACTTAAAGAAAACTATGTACGTGCATTTGGTTTTTTGTTTGTTTTTTCTTTAAATTTAAGTACAACTTTAGTTGACAAATAAAACTTAATTTGGTTTCTTATTTTATATGTCCTCAATCTTGAGATACAGTTGTGAAAAAGTCATAGTCAATAACATATTGTTCTTCAAATTTATTTAGAGTAACATTTAAATTCCTTTACTTTTTATCAAAGTTTGACACAAGACAACATTTGCAGTAAGGTTTCTGAATATAGGCCAGTAGTAACTTTATTGAATGTTTACATCTAGACTAAAAAGTACTTGATAAAAGTATTATTGGGTTTTACAGATCTTTAAACAATTTACAGATAGCTACACAAAATAGTTAAAAAAGATCTTACTGTCAAAATTTTTGAATTTGAGCTGAACAAAACACTTAAGTGCATCCATATAAGTAAAAATTGAGTGCTAAAGTTTATTGAAGTTTTATAATTGTGCCAATTATATTTAAAAAATTTTGTGCAAATTTTGACCTTGCACCTAAATTTCCATCAGTTTTGATTTTATTTAAGCAAATGGATGCAGAAAATTTTAACAATTAGCTTAAGTAGTTGGTAGACTAACCTAACAAGTGAACTTGTGTTGCATTTTCTTTTCTTTAAAATAGCAATTACTATATAATTATTATAAAGCGCTGTTTCACCGAGTTCTGGCATTTTTAATTCAACTTTTATTATAAATAGTATTTTATCATCTACTATTTTATTATAAATAGTAATTATAATAAAAGTTGAATAAGAAATGTTAGAACCTGATGAAACAGCTTAATCTATGTATAAATTTTACTTTACACCTGAAAAGATGCATATAATTCATCACTTTACTGATCTTTACAATAATACTTTAAGTGATCACAATTTACTTAATAGCTAAATATACATTATTCAAATGTCTACAAAAAATCATATAAATTTTTTTTAAATGAATTTTTCACAAGGTTAATCATGATTAATTTTGAATTTTTTGATTTTACTTCAAAATACTGTGCTGAAATTTTGCAACAACTGCTTTTAGTTTTTGCAAAATTTCAGCACAGTATTTCAGAGTGCATTGGAACATGCTTTAAGATCTTGCAACATGCTCCCAGAAACTTTTTTTAGTGGTGACTTGGGGAGAAATTACGTATTTTAGGGGAGTGCCCAGGAATTTTTTTGTTTAAGAGAGATAACTTAGAGGCCTGTGGCATAATCAAATTTCTGGTATGTTGATACTGGGGGTGAAATTAGGGCAATTGGAGCGAAACTAACTCTGCCCTGACCCCTAACTGCCTCCTTCCTAGAACTACGTCTCCTTTAATCATGAAATTTTTCTTCTTGTTCTACTATAGACTAGATCAAAATTCATTAACAGATTTCAAGTTTCATCAAAAAATCTCTTTTTGTTTAAAATTTATAACCATGCAAAGCTTAAAACTATCCTCAATTATCCCCTGAAATAACTTTAAATGGTCTTAAATTTGAAACAAGAAAAAATTTTTTAAATGTAATTTAAAATCTGTCAATTAATTTTGATCTTGTTTAGCGTAAAACAAAAAAAAAAAAAACTTTTAGGAACCATACACTAGGAGAGGGCTATTAGGGGTCGAGTAGGGTTTGCTACAATCACTTATTATCATAAAAAACAAAATTTATGGTTAGAATATGGTTGATATTTACATTTCAAAATCATACTAAAAGTTTGTTTATAGGAGGTTTAATATTTTAATTTTTACAAACTACATTCCTGCAAATAGAAAGCTACTTTAAAATTGCTTGTAGTTGAAACCTGATGAATGGATTCAAGAGCTTGTTTGGTCCAGTAATCTAAGCCTATAGAATATAAGAAGTACAAAAGAAATGCAGGTTAATTTAATAAATATTTGTCGCATTTTGTGCAAATTTTTCAATTTAACTGTTAAAATAGAGTATTTAATTATTAACATTACAAATAATTTTTTATCAAATTTAAAAATTATTTATCATGCTGAAGACTCCACTTTTCATGTCGATGAATTCAATAATATGTTGCTCAACTATGTATACCTTCAAAGATATTGTAGGATTTCTATAGTTCGTAGAGAACTCCTCTAAATCTTTGACAAATGTGGAGCTTAGTGATTTTCTAAAACAACCATAGCATATTTTTTCAAAATCACTAAGTGCCTTACTGTATTTGACAGCGAAAACTCCTAGACAGATAACAGTTAACAAACTGTGACTAACACTCCTTTTTTTTAAACGAATTTTTTCCAATCTCTTTTAAAATATTGTCTACAACACCTAGCAGTATATGGAGACCAGGAGTATTTACAAGATCTAGTTTTTTTTTTGTTTGTTTTTGTCACCTGTTGATATAGGGGGATTAACAACATTTGTGTACTTTTTTGCTTTTTTTAAATTTACACCATCAGCCATCCATCAGTACAATCTACACAAAGATCCTAAGGTATAACAATCAGCTTTTTTATTCTAAGGTATAATGATCAGCTTTGACAAGTCAGGAGATGATGTCATGCAATAAGGACTAGGGTGCTTTGATGTTGCAGTTTGTTTTCCAACCATTTTAAGCAAAACCTTTAGATCTTCAGATACTATGTAATCTAAGGAAGAAATGTTCAACTCATCCAAAATTAACCGCAAATTATGGTATCTTTTGTTCAATGAAGGCAAAATGGCTAATATAATAGTTTTTTGGACACCTGAATCTTTAAAATCTTTGCATGCATATCCGTCACACTTGCTCAGTTTCTCTGAAATTTCAATATTTTCTAACCCTGATTTTAGGGTGATTGGCAGAGAAATTTTAAGGAATCCCTGCCCTCCATCTACACCTAATTTGATATCAACATCATTTGTTCCTTAACTTCTGTAATGAAGTGACATTGCTCTTCAATGTCATTGCAATACACAATAGGAGTGTATTGCAATCTTTTTCTACCAACTACATATCCATAAAAAAACAAAATGAATGATACAGATTGCAATAATTTTGGTAATAGTTTACTTACCTCTTTGCTTTCATTTAATTCTAATAGCAATGGGAGTTTATCACCATTGAATAATTTTTTATTCATCTAGTTGTTCTCAATTAGTTTAATATTAAAGCCAGATTCCACACTTTTCTGTCCTGTCTCACTTCTAATAAATTGTGCAACTTCAATCATGCTGCGATTACTTAGAAATTGTGATGAATTTATTACAAAAATTGGCAATAACAAAATTATTTTTAAAAGTACTTTTAAGTAAGAAAACCTTACCTAATATGTAGTTTTAATTGAAGATTGTTCAATTTATCTAAAGAAAAAAAATGTTTCTTAACCTCAGTCTTTCTGAAAGAGACAGTGAGTTGCTTTGGACTAAAAGTTTTCAAAGCTAAGGTGTTCCCTGCATCATTTATGCTTAAATCTTAGATGGAACTGGACAGAACTTTTCCTTGCATTGTTGGGGATGTTGATTTTACAATGGCAGTCGAATTCCATTGTCTTTCTAACTTCAAAATCTTGACAAATAAGTCTTTCACCAGATTTATTTGAAACATCTTCAGCGCCTTAATAGGCAAGTTTTCCTGACAACATTCAACCATAGGTGGCAATATTTTTTTCATTTTTGATTTGTGCCCATTTATATCAGCCATATCAATATGGCTGATATATCATGCCTATATTATAAATCCATATAAGAAGTTTTTATTTGAAGCATTCATTTAAAATACCTAAAGATGTAAAAAATTGATCACATTTGGTTGATCAAATGTCAATATAATAGCCACAAATATGCTTTCAGTTTGTATGTCAATGCGTGTGAGGAGTTTTTATGTAGTTAAGGGTTGGGACAGAGTTGGTTTAGTTCCAATTACTCTAATTTTTAAGTCATTTAACACCAGTATCAACATACTAAAAATTTGAGTATGCCCCATGCCTCTTAGTTACCTATCTTTAACAATTAAATTCCTGGGTACTCCCAAAAAAGTGTGGTTGCTCCCCAGGTCACCACTAAAAAATTTATCTTCAAATTTTTTAAATGAGGAAATTTTTTCTGATGATAATAAAAAAAAAATTATGTGGATATGTTGCAAGGTCTCAAGCATGTTTCTATGCATCATGATTTTAAAGTACTAGTTCTGCACTTCACTTGTTCCATAAAATCACACATTATTTAAAAAATATTTGCAAAGTTATTTAGACTCTTGTGAATGCATACTGATTGCATGATAAAATCTTCTATCTTCTAAATGACAGCTACTATTGGCATAAACACTTTTGTTTCTTACTAGGAATGTGAAAAATTATTTCTTGAATTATAATCAAGTAATCAGTTTTAGAATATTTACTTAAGTTTTTTTTTTAAATGTAGGATTCTAAAGCAAGTTTTGATTACAATAGCAATGACACTGATCCATCTCCTAGAAGTAACTGGAGGGAGGACAACAGGTTTCTCTTAACTTATTTCTTATTTTAATGCTGCTAATAATATAAAACAAGTTTATCATATATATGTATATATAGATGTAATAAGATTTAAAAAATTTATCATAAGAAATAAAAAGTTTGTCATTTTTCTTCACAAGCTTTCTTTTCAAAATGTTTCTTTAAACATTGTAATCAGCTCACCCTAATTTTTTTTTTAAAAAAAGATTTCAAAAAGAGCCAGAAGCTTAACACTATTTGAAAATATGATTTTTTCACTATTAAAGATAAATATGAAAAAAGTAGAAAGTTTCTTTCAAGTTACTTCTAAAAAGGTTGGATTAGGTAAAATTATGCTTAAGTTAATTTGATCCATCAAATAAGAAAATTGAGATATGCTCTTCAATCTCAAGTTCAGACCTTTTGATATCTAATACAGTAAAAGTTATTACTAACTTTCAAGGTACCAAATATTTTGTTTGAAATAGCATTTTATAAATATCATAAATTGGGTAATAAAATAGAAAGAAAAGTGTTTTTATATTCATTGCCATTTATAGCAAGCAAAGAAAAATGTTGAATCAACTCAAATACTATTAATAGTTTAGCTTTTTCTGGTAGAGTCTTAGGAATGTGTATACACATACAAGGTAATTAACAATATACACATATAAAGTAATTAACATTTAAATGTTTAATAGAATTTCAAATGCCTAATTTAGATATTTGAAATTTTATAAAACATTTAAATTTGTTTAAACTATTTAAAGTTTTATAAAATATCAGTCAATCAATTTTAAGTTAAAGTTTTTAACTTTATTTGTTATTTTTATTCATTTGCTCTCAAAGTTCAAGTTAAAGGATGGAATTTTTATCATATGACTAGAAAAAATATTCAAAATAAAGAAATTTTTGAAACATTAGAGTTTGAAATAAGCAGTGTAATTTATAAGATTTTCTTAAGGCAAATTTTAGGCACTTAAAATTTTTTCAAAATAAAGTGCATTCTAAATAACAGACTTATACTTTATATTGCAAGTTAGTTGGAGTCATAAAATTTAGAGAGGCTAGCTCTGCTATATATAAATTTTTAGCCATAGAGTTTTCAATACATGTTTTATAATTTATGTTGTTGATCAAGCATGTTGTATTTAAGTTTAGAAGAAAAATAGAAATCCAGTTAGCAATCATTTTATGCTTAACTTAAGATTCAAAAAATTTTGTTCTAAAACAACTTCATTTTCTTTGCTCTTTTATTTTCAATTTTCTTAGGTAAAACAATGTAGATACAGCATGATGCTCTTTATTGAAGAATTGCAAAAAAGCAACAAATATAAATTGTACCCAAACTTATTAAATAAATATTTTTCTGATATAGAAATTTCTTTATTATTTTATGATACAAAATTTTTTTTTGTTTTACTTCTTAGTTATAAATGTTTGTTTGTTTTTTTTTCTATTAATTTGGTTTTCTTATTCATTTCAAAATATCAAACTAGTAAAATTTTAAAAATTCCATTATTTCCTTTTAATATTTTGTTGAAATTTAAATCAGCTTCAAGATGAACATAAATTAAACAAATTTAAACATTTTTTAAACTATAGGCATGGTACACGATGTGCTGGTGTGGCAGCAGCTGTTGCAAATAATTCTAACTGCATTGTTGGAGTTGCTTATGGTGCTAGGATTGGTGGTAAAGCTAAGATATATTTATATGATAATTTCTATTTAATAACTTGCAGTAAATAGCCTTGTTTTTATAATTTTAGTCCTATTTCTTTTTATTATGCTTATTATGTTCTTTTTAGCTTGATGATCTGATGTTAGTTTGAAATAGATTCTTAGAAAGTTTTACACAATATAGCAAAAAAAAAATGAAAGTTTTTGAAAAAAAGTTAAAACTTAAAACATTATATATAACTAATGTAGAAAAATCTAAACAAGGTATTTCTACAGAAAAGTTGTTTCATAATAGCAAAATATTTTTGTTGTTGGATTACCTTATATTACTTAATATGTCCTCATATTTTGTTAAAAGGTTTTATTAAGTTATGGATTGATCAGGAGGGTGAAAAGCACGCATTTTGTCTGCCATTTTTCTTTCTGCTATAATGTCACTGCTGGATAAAATACAGTTCATCAAATTTAATCTCAAAGATATTTTTTAATTTCTTGTGAAGAAATTTAACAAATTTATAGTTAATTTAATGTAATAAATGTGAATTGTTCATTTCTTTTAAAATGATTTAAATTGCAATATTTTTATTAATAAGATAATATATTATAATTATGTTTATATTAATAGACCATAAAAAACCTAAATATTTAATCATTTCTTCGTTGGTCAACTTTTAATTTTAGTTAATATAGTTGACCCTAATATGACTTTTAACTAAATCTTTAAAATAACATCTATTACTTTTAAAATAGTTTTTAAATACAATTTAGATTTTTTTAAATACCATATTACATTAGATTACTTGATAGGGCTCATACTGGTAGTAAATTTTCACTTAATATTTGGATTTGATTTTATATACCACATGCACTGTTTATATTTTGTAAATAATTTACTGATATGATATTTTATATTGGAAATTTATTAAAAATTTACAAATGACATTACTTTTAGCTTTAAAATGGGAGGTAATAGATGTGCATCTCCCAAAGACAATGATAGTTCCTACCAGAGAGATTTAAGCTAGTCATTACAAAGATGAAGTTAACTTTATTTTGAAAAATGTTTGCTCATCAATTTCTTCTTTCAGATTTTAAATGAGATTTAATGAACTATTGGGTGATAAAATTTAAAAAAAACAAAACATTAAAAGAAGATGTAGTTCATAGCCAAAATTTACCTCTAAGTTCAAGCCAAAAATTGATAAATGTTCCATTAGTCACAAATGCTACTAGTAGATCTAGTAGAATGATGAAAAGATCTAGATCTTTTCCTAGAAAAGTTTTGGTAGGAACCATGCCGGTGATGTAAATCTAGATGATCCTCTGTCAAAGAAAGTACATTTGTGTGTTCTATAATAAGATTTAGATAAACCAGTATTGTTGGCACTTGTAATCAATCAATAATTCTTTGATGATCCTTCTGGAAAAGTCAAGTAGTTGGTGATCTTAAGTGGGAATAAGAAATCCTAATTTTATCAGGTTATTATCAAAGTATGTAACAGGATTTTTATTCTTTTTATTCACATAAGATCTCTGCTCTATTGAATTTTCCAAGACAATTTTTGTATACTGAAGTGATGACTAAAATAAAATACAAATTAAAGATGTTCAGCCAGATGTAGAGTATGAAACTACTAGTAAGAAACTTTGTGGAGATATTTTCAGGTTGCAAAAATATTATTATGTCTTTTAAATAGCTATTTTTCACTTTTTACTATAAGTGATGAAAGTATCTGCTAAAGCAAATCAACATCTCAAAAACTGCAATGTGTGATTAGCTTTGATAAAAAGAAAATGTTTGAAGATACGGCATATCTCTAAAAACATGATAGATTATATGGGCCTAATAAATAAAAAAGATGGGTTTTAAAGTTTTTTGCACAGTGAGTGACATGGGGTCTTCAAATATGGGTTTGTGGAAACAGTTGTCAGATAATGAAAAAAAAAATAACCTTTTTGATGACAGTAGAAAAGTACTTGTTCTGCATTTATCAAAACTGTTACAAATTCACATTCTAAATAATAAGTTTACTCTTCAAAATGGAATAAATGTAGATAAAGATATGCTGAAAACTATTTTAAAACTTGATAACAAGGTATTGAAATTGTATCCTGGACTTAAAGAAGGACCACAATGGTTTCATAGATTCAAAACTACATCAAGATGTTCCAGAACTTGGTTGTTATCCAAAAGATTCTACAAGACTATCTAAATGGTTTTTTCTTTCTTATGGTGAATTGACTAATACTTCAGAATAGATACTGAACAATCTGAGAAAATTAAACAATCTGAGAAAAAATTTGATTCCAGTTATGGAAGTCATATTTCTTGTTTAAAAAAATGTAATAAAAGACTTAGGTGATAAGTTAAAAGATGAGTTTTCACCTGTAAGTTCAAAAGTGTTAATGAGATATTCACACCTTAGAACTTTCATAAGAACAAAAAATATCAATATTTAAAATAGGTAACTAAAGTTATATGTGATGTAAATTTAATTAGTCTATTTTATTTAAATTTAATTACCATGTTTTATATGACTATTTGATTTTTATATGGTTTTTTTGTTTTTTTTAATTTTGTTTGTTTTATAATTTTGAGCTACGAGGATAACTTTTAAATTACATGCTCTTAATTCAACCGTGATGTCACTCTCCCTTTAGCACTATTTGGATACAAAATTTCTGAATGTGTACAACCTAGGTTTTTTTTTTAGTGGCTTTGATATATATGATATGATTTAAGAGACCAAAAGTCATAGTAGTGTTAAAAGTAGAAATGTTTCAGGTTTTTTCTTGTATTATAGGAATACGAATGTTAGATGGTGAAATTACAGATTTAGTTGAAGCTCAATCATTGAGTCATGCTCGTGATTATATTGATATTTACAGCTCTTCTTGGGGACCGCAAGATGATGGCGAAACTGTAGAAGGTCCTGGTTTTCTTACCCAAACGGCTTTGGAATATGGAGCTAAATATGCAAGTTTTATTATGTCTAAAGTTTTAAAAAATTTCATTTTTAGTTCTAGCTCTACATGTTTCTCATTAAATCTTTTTTTTTAACTTCAATTTTTCTTTTACAAATGTAAAAATGTTTTGGGTTTTTCTGGAAAACAAAACCTCTCTTTAATGATACTCTTTTACATTTCTTAATTTTGCATATTTAGAAAAAAATGTTATAAATGCATTTACTTTCTCAGAATGAAAGAAGTTTTATGAGAAAGTTATTATATTTTTAAGAAGTTTTAATTTTAAGTTAGGAAAATAGTTTTATTTACATTACATTAAAGATCTTAATACTCCAAACTAGAATTTAAAAAAAAAGTAGTTTTAGTAAATTGTCTGTATATATAAATATTTCAGTATTTAATATTTCACACAACCTTAGTTTGGCTTGGCATTATAATCTTAACTTCATATGTTGTTTGCTGTTACTTTGTCTTGCTAACTTTGTCTGCTGTTATGTTAATTTCTAAATGTAAAATATTTCCATTGAAGAATACAGCAGACAACATTGTAATGATAATTGGCATCAATCTTGAAAAGAATAATGATAGAATAACAGAAAAGAATAACAATATTAAAGTAAATTAAATAAATATTTAGGGCAGGCAAGGTAAAGGAAGTGTTGTGGTTTGGGCTTCTGGAAATGGTGGCAAATACCATGATAATTGTAATTGTGACGGTTATACAAATAGTATTTACACTATATCAGTAAGTGCAGTGAGTTCTATAGGTGTTCAACCATCTTACTCTGAGAGTTGCGCATCAACACTTGTTTCAGCTTACAGCAGTGGGACTACTAAGCTAGATCGTAGAGTAGTAAGAATGTTTTTTTATGAAATTGTGTGCTCCTTTTAGTGATTTCAAATTTTGTATGAATAAACATTTTGTTAAATGTTTGAAAAGTTTTTTAAAAGTGTTTTCTTTTTTTAGATAACTACTGACTTAAATCAAGGATGTACTGATAGTCACTCAGGTACTTCAGTATCTCCACCAATTGTTGCTGGACTTATTGCTCTTGCATTACAAGTAAAGTAAATAACATTGTAAAACTTATTGAAGCAAATCTACCTCCTTTATCTTAAAGAGAAAACATTTTACAGTACTGATGTAGCACTTTAGCTTACTTTGAAAAAATTATTGTTAATTTTTTTAATATGTCAAATTTTAGTTTGATGATAACTTAATTCTATTGTAAGTGTTGGATGTGTTTTATAAATGGCTTTAGTAAACATTTTTTATGTAGTGTAATTTTTTAATAATTTACAGCAACAAACTTTAATTAACAAATGTGATTTCTGTTTGACAATGGAATGAAACTTTATTTGTAAATTTTTTAATCATTTGAAAGGATAAAGAAAGTGAAATAAACTAATTTAAGTAAGTTATATGATAATATTTAAGTTAACTTGCTAAAATAATTATGTAAAAAAGCTATAGTAAAATTTCCATTCAGTCAATAATAATTCAGCTTTGTTAATAATAACTTGTTGATAACAATTCTTAAACTATGAAATTTGATCAATAGTTCAGTCTGAGATTCCTTAGCTTTTTCATAGCATTTAAGTAAATTTATTATACAGTTGATACAATAAAAACAAAAGTTTTCATTTAGTCCAAGACTAACATGGCGTGATGTTCAACATATACTGGTTGAGTCTTCAAAACTGGATAAACTTCTGGGAGATGATTTTCAGTTTAATGGTGCTGGAAAACAGTTTAGTCATCGTTTTGGCTTTGGAATAGTGGATGCTGAGAACCTTGTGAATATTGCAGAAAATTGGATTACTGTGGGGGAGCAGCATTTATGTCATCTTAAAAAGCAAATTAAGCGCTTCCCGTGAGTTTTTTCTGTTAGTTATTATTTATAAGTTCTTTCTTTTCTTTCATAATCCAACTTTTTTATTTTTAGTCACAACCGCTTTAATAATAGCATCCCATTAGTTCTGCAGTTTAACACAACAGGATGTACAAAAGTTGCTCAAGTTGTCAATTACATTGAACATGTGCATGTTGCTGCAACATTTTATCATTACAGGCGTGGAGCAGCAGAGATATTGATTGTTTCTCCAAGTGGTACAGAAAGCTGGATTTTAAAAGAAAGAAAAATGGACATACGTGGAGGAGAATTTAAAAACTGGAAGTTTTTGACAAATCATTTTTGGGGAGAGAGTGCAGTTGGTTTATGGAAAATCAAGTTTATAAGTAAAGGTATTATTTTTTGTTCATGGACTGGACTTTATGATGAATAGTTTTACAAATAATTGAACTAAAACTTGTTATAAAAATAAAGATTAGTCTATTCAAATTAGTTTTTTCAAATTAAACAATTGCACATAAGAAAAAAGAAAAACTAAAAAAATTTCTGACTAAAAAAATATTTCAACTTACATAGTTTTTACAAAATTAAAGCTCAGTGCATATAAAACTCAATTAAATGCTTGCTAAATTGTAGCATTAAAGATAGTTAAATAGATTTACTATTTTATATTAGACTTTAAAGTTATGTCTACAGCCATGCAACACTAGGAAAATACTGAGGTCAATTACTTAAGCTCTGTGGTCAAGGCCAGGGGTAGCACTTGCTAAGGCTTCAAAAAATTTGCCTAACTAACAAGATTACCAAACATGTAGTTTATCAATAGTATATTTTACATTATACTATTGATAAACTACATGTTTGGTAATCTTGTTAGATTAACTTGCAATTATATATTAACTCGCAATTAATATGATAAAAATTAAATTAATTTTTTTTTTTTTTCTTTTTAAAGCGAAGATCAATTTTTTATAAATATTTAATTTTTTATTGTTGTAAAATAATTAATATAAAATACTAGAAGAAAGATAAACAATAGATTTCTGACAAAATTTTTTACTAGACAAGATTTAGTGCTTTTTTTACAAGGTTTTTAGTTCTAAACTGAGGTCTACTATACAGCGCTCCACTATACAGAGCTCAAAATGTTTTTTTAAACTTTTAAGGCACTGTCCTTGGCCTTGACCATTTAGGTTAAGTATTTGACTTCAGCATTTACCCAGTGTTGCATGACTGTAGAGATAATTTTAATTTTAAACTAGTTGGTTTCTTTATTTTATTTGTTATTCTGATTGATTAAATAAAAAGTCAGAGATTTAATTTTTTATTTTACTGCTTTTAATATGTTGTTTTTTTTTTGTTTGTAAGTTTTCAAAGAACAGGTGCAGCAATTATGATGCACTTGCACTGCAGTAGTGTTTTTGCTAATAAGTTGATCTCAATTAAAATTGAAATAGATTTAAAGCAATAACTTTTTTTAATATTGTGATAGAACTTGATGATTATGGTCAAGGATTCTTAGAAGATGTAGAGCTTATTATCTATGGTACTGAACATCAGCCTGGCAATCAGAAATTTTTAAACAAATCAATAAAGACATCTTATGTATGTCATGCACTATGTGATCAGGGATGTATTGGATCTGGTCCTCATAATTGCATTAGTTGTAAAGGATATTTTTACAAAACTGCTAATATCAAAGTACATTTTTATTAGTTTATTAATTAAATATCTTCCATTAAATTTTTAAAAAATTTCCTTCACTTATATAAATTGCCTCTCAAAAGTTATAGTTCTGATTGTGTGCAATATGTTGATGAAGATTTTTTTGTGTATGCATGTAATATATACTTAAAATCATTTTTATGTTTAGTATTGTGTAGAATCATGTCCTGTACACATGTATACAGATGAAGTATGTTGCGAATGCTTGCCATGTCATAGTTCTTGTTCATCTTGTGAAAATGGAAGCCATTCTGGTTGTTTATCTTGCCCTTCATCAGCAGTTCTGCTTCATGGAAGATGTGTCCAGCAATGTCCGAAATGTAATTATTTGTTTTATTGGTAAAGTAGTGAAACACTATAACTAGCTAAGCAAGTTGCAACATTGAAGTCAAAGGATAGTACTATACCTAAAACAATTTTGATGTGATTCTTTAAATGATTGACCTTTTCTTTAAAAAGATAATCTTTTCTTTTTAAAACAAGATTTATTGTTTCAATTGTAGATATGTTTAAATACAAAGACATAAAAGACAATTTTATCTGTCGACCTTGTGGATCATCATGTAGATCTTGTCAAAGTCATGCTGAATTTTGCACATCTTGCGAAAAATCATCTATCCTAATTGATGGTAACTGCATTCCGAAATGTAAAGAAGCTGAATGGTTAAACGGAGAAACGTGTCAACCTTGCCATAATTCATGTAAGACATGCAATGGAGGTAGTTCTTTTAACTGCACAATGTGTCCCAAAAAGTCTTTAAATAGTAAGGAAAATAGGTATATTTATAAACCTACATTCATACACATATAAACAAAAATAATACATGCATTCAAAGGGGTTTTATTCGCGATGATATTTTTTAATGATTATGTTACTCGCATAAAGGAGTAAATAATGGGTAAATTTCAACTACAGTTCGCAATCCTTAAAAATTAGGCTTACTAAAAATTATACTTTTTTCGATTTTAAACTTAGATAACTTAAAAATTAATGTAAATACTTAGAAGAAAATTTGCTAAAATTTTCAGAAAAATAGGTTATTTTTTGCGAGAAACCAAACTTTTTTAGCATAAAAAAATTTTAATTTAGAAAAAAAATTATTGACATTACTGGACTTACAATAAACAAAACAGCACAAAAATTACTAGAAAAAAAAAATTAGGAACAAAAAGGAAAATCGAACCTTCGAAAGCAAATCGGTTGGTAGTGCCGTGCTCGAAGTCTTTTTCGTGCTTCAGGCTTCGGGCACGGCGCCTAAAATGATAAATGGAGTAAAAAAACTTCATTTGACTTTGGCTTAATTAAAATTAATTTACCAAGTTTTATGTCTTTTTTCTGATATGTAGTAGAGTTATCTAACTGTTATTAAAATTTGAATATCTTCATAATTCATGATAGTTTATTTTTTATTTGCAATTAATGTACTCCTAATTTTTTACTTTAAAAATTTATCTCCGATACTTTTGTGTTCTAAACGCGATTTTAAAAGAGAGCTCATCGAGAGCATAGTCATTTAAAGAGAGCATCAACTTTGCTAAATAGGATCTATCGTTCAACCAATTAGTTGTTGACCGTTGAATCATAAATAAAAACCTAAAAACAAAAACAGCTGTTACGAACAGCGTCTCTTTTAGGTCCGTTCTTTAGTTAGATTTTTTGCAACCAATTGTTGCATCAACTATCGTTTTATGCTGTTTGTATGCTAATGCCAACACTAAAGTTAATCTTAATTTAAACAATGCTTGAATACCTTAACTAAGATTTAAAAGTTTATAAAATATTGTTTTTGATAATAAAAAAGAAGTATCGTTTATCCTATCGTTCAAAGTGTATCGAATGGACAATCGTTGGTTTTTCCCGTTTTTTCCGATATTTTTCACACTTGAACTCGTAAAAAAATTGTCCTTTGGGTCCAATACCCAAAAGCCCGTTTTTCCCCGTCCTGTTATTGACCGATACCAATTCCGTATTGGTATCGATAGCGTAGGACGGGTATCGTTAAAAATGACCGATCCAGTGACCACACGATTATTTCCGTACCGAGACATAACAGTTGATTTTTATTATCTAAATTTAGATTAGAAAAAAGTGTAAAAAACGCTACTTCTTCAAAATGACGACTTCTGAGGTAATATCAAACTTTGAAAAAGTTACAGGCATGTTATTTACCCGTTAATTCATTCGTTATGTGAGTACCGTAAACATTTTTTAAAAATCGTCGGGATTAAAACACTCTAATGTTTTGTTGCGCCTAAATGCTTAACAAATACTTATATTAAATTCTAGATATCTTTATAAAGGACATCAATGCGTTCTAAATTGTCCTGTAAGAACCTTTCAAGCTGATACAATTTCTGGAGACTGTTTAGAATGTCCTGAGAACTGTTTACAGTGTAGTAACGAAGGTCGTAAATGTGATACTTGTGCATTCGAATATTTTCGAGTTTCTAGTGAAGGACAATGTGTCAAGTTTTGCCCAAAAGGTACTTTTTAACCTATCTAATATTTTGAGAGGAAACCAGCTTTAAAGGTTTGTTTCAAAATGATTTAATGAATTATGGCTTAAACTTTTTAGGGTATTATGCAGATTTAGTGGCAAGAATGTGTGAGAATTGCGGTCATAATTGCAAAACATGTGTCCCTGGTAATCCAGCTGCGTGCACTTCCTGCTTTAACGGTTATTTTTTAAAGGATCACGAATGTGTATCAAAGTTCGAGTGTCAAGCAAGATACTATGTTAATACTACCACTGGAAAATGCGAATTTTGTCCCGCAAGTTGTTCTCTCTGCGAAACAGTCGACGTTTGCACAACTTGCTTCTTAAATTATTTCCTTACAGCAGATAAAAGATGCGTAGAAAGATGTCCTAGTGGAACTTATGCTGTGGAAAGTACAACAAGGTTGGTATTTGTTTTTAAGTTATAAAGTAATTATATTGTCTTAATAACATCGCACAAGGTCTACAGTTTAGAAAAGTATTTGATTTTAGTTGCGGCGAATGTTCTAAAAGTTGTCAGGAATGTGATGGTCCAGCATCTTATGACTGTACTGTATGTAGCCAGGGTAAGCATCTATTAAATGGACGTTGTGTAGAAAAGATTCCTCGCGGGTATTTTGCAAACCATAATGGAATTAATAGTGTATGTGAGTTATGTCACCATACTTGTCGTGAGTGTTTAGGCCCAAAGCCTGAAAATTGCATTTCATGCATAGGTTAGTCTTAGTTAACTTTTTTATAATTTAATTTTGGGTATATTGTTGTGATGTGTCTAACCAAGATATGATTTGATGATGATTTGTTTAGGTTTTCTTTCTTTAGGCGAATTAGACAATCGTGTCGAGGGATGCATTAATCCATGCCTGAAGCAATACCTTTCACACAATAATTGTCAAAATTGTCATCCGAGCTGTAGCTCTTGTTTTGGACCAAACCATGATCAATGTTTAGAATGCAGTGGGAATTTCTCTCTTCACGCAAATACTTACACTTGTCACAAGGTTTGTCAAAAAAAGTTTTACAAGGATGATAAAACGTCAACATGTAAACCATGCCATTATTCTTGTGCTTCGTGTTTTGGAGCTGGCTCAAATCAATGCCTTACGTGCCCTAATAAACTTCTTTTCCTCAATAATTCGTGTATTATGCGATGTCCAACAGGTTGGTTCAAAACATTTGGTCACATGTGTGCTCGCTGCAGTTCACGTTGTAGACATTGTATCTATAAGTTCGATTTGTGTACAAACTGCCCACCTAATGAAGTTTGGCATGATTTCAAGTGCTTTTCTACCTGTGCGCCTCGAATGTTTAAAGATAAAAGTAATCGTTGCTATCCCTGCCATGAGAGTTGTAGCACTTGTGATGGAGCTTCTCCTAACCAATGCTTGTCTTGTCCTCACGGATTTAGTTTGTATAATGGAATGTGCATTGAAGGGTGTTTACCTGGTTTCTTCTATAGCTCTGCAGAACACAAATGTCTTTCATGTATTGAAAATTGTTTGCGTTGTAACGGTAAGATATTGTAAATTACAAATAAGATTTAATCTCAGTTTCTTTTTCAATCTCAGTCTTAACCTTTGATGTAACCATTTGTATAAGTAATATTTACGAAGCTTACTTTTTCTATAGATCTATCAAATGGAAAAATTAATTGTATTAAATGCAATAACGCAAGTTACTTACAACCTAGTGGATATTGCTCTAGTAAATGTCCATTATCTTATTATCGATATCCAACAGACAACATATGCATGAAATGTCCTGACAAAAATTGCGTAAAATGTGATGATTTTGGATCTTGCTTGTTATGTCAATCGAGGTATGATCTAGTAAACAGTGTTTGCAAGTTTAACTGTTCTGTAGGTACATTTCATAACGATATCAATGATACATGCATATCATGTGATTCATTTTGTCAATCATGCACTGAGTTTGATCAATGTAATAATTGCAAAGAGAAATCTCTAATGTTGGTTACAAATGAACAAAAACTTAAATGTTTTCAAACTTGCCCAGAAGGATACTACGAAATAAACCAGAAGTGTCAACCTTGCAATAGGTTTTGTCGGAAATGTGATAACCCATTTACATGTTTTTCCTGTATGAATTTATCAGTTTTGTTCAATTCGACGTGTATAAATGCTTGTCCTCTTACATATGTATGGAATGAGCGAAAAAATATTTGCGAAGCATGTGATCAGTGGTTCATTGGATGTGCGAATTGCAGCGAAACAACATGCTTTCAATGTCACACTGAATTTCATATGTTTAATAGCTCTTGTCTAAAGGTTTGTCCGTTTGGCTTCGTTTCGTCATCTGGTGTGTGTGAACCCTGTAACAAGTTTCATAAAAACTGTGTGTCATGCAGCCTTAGTACTTGTTTTACATGCAAAGCCTCATTCCAACAAAAAGGGAGTATTTGCGAACTTATGTGTCCAAGCGGCTTCAAAGCAGTTAATGGTACATGTCTCTGTAAAAATTGCACTGACAAAAAACCTATTGCCATAAATAACACAACTACACTTGGTTTAAATAATCTAAGAGTTTTGAGTAAACAATTTCTTAGAAATGAAAATTTTTCTGATAAAAAATTTCCTTCTTATAATTCTGATGACCCAATTACTTCTAAAGTTTTCTTAGTTTTTAATAAAACATCAACGAAGTCATCCATTTTAACTAAGACTAATGTAGATGATGAAAGTCATTTAATAATTACAGGTGTAAAAAGCAATCCCTTTGCTCTTTATTCCCCGCCTAGCTATACTCCGGTATTACTTCCGAATGAATTATCCTCTGTTAATGGTCAAAAAGTAGAAATTGGTGTTGGATCAACGCGTCAACCATTGGAACATGTAAATCCTTACCCAATAAGTACTAGTTTTAATAAAGATATTTTTGATAAAGATATATCACCGAATTTGGTAATTCAAATAGAACCTGGTATGCAATCTTTTAAACGTTCCAAACGAAGCACAGACCAGAATTGGTCTGTCAATAGAACGATCCTTATTTTTTATAGTGGTTGTTGTGTTATTTTTGTCTGTATCTTACTTTTATTTGGTCGGTACGTAAGTTGGTCTTTCAAAATCTCTCGTTTTATCAAGAGTCTGTTTTAGGTAAAAGGAACAACTTAATAAGATCTGGAATAGATTTTGTATTTAGCAGGAAGGTATGCATGTAACGAAAATTGTAAACTGTTAAGCAGTTTCGAAAAGTTTCGGTGATTTGGCGCCGATAGTTTTTTTCTCACTCCTTAGATAAATATTTTTTTTTTATCAATGTACTTTATATTTATAAAACAGTTTTAAATATATAGTTTTTGTTTGTTGTTTTGTTAGTTTGTTCTTTTTATTTTTTTTGTTTTTCTTTTGTTTGTTTTTTTTTCAGAACCAGTGTTTTGAAGTTACGTTTTTTTTATGAATAATCTGTAATAGTGTGAGTTGCTTCTTTCTAGACTTAATTGCTTTGTTAATAAAAAAAAAAAAAAAAAAATTGCCTGATATGACAAGCATAATGACGAGGGGAGAAATCTAACTGATATTCTAAAACCAAACACAAAATATTATACAATATAACCTAATAATCAAGAGACAGGCATATTTTTGATAATTTAACTTTATAGCTTTACAACCTATACATGGAGCAAAAATTTTCATTTATTTAAAAAGGCAATTAATTCACTTCTTTTCGGATCACAAACCCGTTCGAGTATAGACCCGTTAAATACGTTATAGCCCGAGAACCCGAAACAATGGCTGAACGGGTTAACAGGCAAAGACAGTTGAGAAATTGAAACCAATAAATTAGCGGGTAACTGTTCAAGTATTGAATTTTTTATATTGTTGTTATCGACTTCGACTAAATCGACTAAAAGTTGACTAGTCGAAAGTCGAAATTAGACGACTTTGAAAAATCGAATAGTCGGTTTAATTGACTTTGGGTTTCCTACTAATCGACTAAAAGTCGATTTAGTCGGAAAAACATTCTAATATCTTTATTTCTATTTTTTTTTAAATTTTATAAATCTTTATAAATAATTTATCTTGTAAAGAAAAATTATTTGTAAAGATTGAACCATGCGTTAGAGTATCATTCAAATTTTTTAAATTCAACCAAAATATCTGAACATTGAACCTAATTTGCTGTATCACATAAATTTAACTCTTAGCTTTCTGTATGTAGCACCGCTTCATTAATGTTTCTTTATTCTCATTATAGTAATTAGTTAATGCTTTTTAAAACAAAATGTTAAGTAATGTGTTATGGTACTCAGTTAAGAATGGGAAAAAGTTTTATTAATCTGCCTTCACAAAAAATCTTTATCCGCCCCATCTGCCCCCACCTATCTACGCCAATGTTTTTTGTTAATTAAATTTTTTGTTAATTTTTTGCTTTAATTGTTATGAAAAATGATACAAAATGCCCATCCGTATTTTTTTATTATTATTATTCTTTTCTTTGTGATTTCCGTTTTAATTTGTTTGTTTATTCAAATAAATAAACTATCAAGCAACATTAAAGTATATGGTTACTATGAAATTTTTTATTCAAATATTTCGACTAAATCGATTTTTAGTCGACTTAGTAGATTTTAAAAATTTATTAGTCGATTTTAGTCGACTTTGAAAAATACATTAATCGATTTAGTCGACAGTCGAATAATTTCAAAGTCGTAACAACACTAATTTTTAACACCTGAAAAACCGCACCCGTTCGGTTTTCGGCTTCATCACCGTTTTGTTACCGAAACTTATTATAGGATTTTTAAAAATTGAAAAAATCGCTAAAATTTACAAAAATTTGCAATGAGATGCTATGGGAACAGGGTAACAACTTTAGCATCTTTAGAAGAGTGAGTGAAATATGTAAACTAAAATTTAAAAAAGGTACTAAATTAAACTTATTTAAGCGGGGAGTCCATTAAAGAAGTAGTTAATCAAACAGACTGAGTGCACAGTTAATTAAACAACCAGAGTAAATGAAACAGGTTTAAAGAAGTAAAAATAAATGCAGTTTTAGTACCAGAAGTTAATTTTCTAACCACATTAGTCATCATAGAAATAAAACACGAACAAATATAGCATTTTCACCTTAGAACTTTTACCTAACACTGGTTAACACGTCATACATATCCAAAACGTCAATTGCATCAACATGGGTTTCCTCAATGCTGTCATCCGGCTCCTCATTTAGAATTGATAAAGAGTTTTTGGTTTCTGAGAAAAATTTGGGCAGATTTTTTCTCTCAAACTGAGAGTAGTTGCTCTTAATGAAGAGTAGTTTTTCAGCCTTCAGAGGATCGATATGATTTTCTTCCCTTCATGACTGTCAGGCTGGCACCGTTAAACTAGCACTCTGAGGATGCTGAACCTGTATAAATTCTTAGGATAGCAAAGGTTTTGTCACCCAAATCTGCAATTGGTTTCCCATCCATGCAGAAACTTTCTCAACATTATTTTCACATGCAAAAAGTTCTTCTTTCCAGTCGTGCTCTTCTTCTGTTTCTTCGACAAAGAGAAGCAAGTCTTCTTCCCCACTTTTGCCAAACAAACTTGACAAGGACTCTTTGACAGCTTCTTCAGTATCCTTAACTAAACTCTAGCCACTGACTTTAGTTTGTTTGAACTTTGCTTTAAAGAACTTGGCGTTTTGGTAAATTAATTAATATTTAATCACCCTGTTTTCTGCAAAATTTCAGACTTTAAAAAATAATACTAACTAATCCGTATAAAATCTAAATTACTACATTACAGAAATCTTCACATTACAGAAAACTTTCTGAAATTTTTTAAAATATAAATTGAACTTTTGGTGGATTGAGAACTTGCACAAAAATAGACTTCAGCGAGTTACATTTCAACTCTTGACTAATAATACTTTTAAATGATTTTTCACTCGCATTTCTTCAAGGTTCTAAGTAGTTAGCAACCAGGTTGACCAAACATTTCAATTTCGGAGTTAAATTGAAGAGCGAACTTCTTTCCCAGACCACTTGGCATGTGATCGGCAGTAGATGTAAAATGCGGGTTCTGAGCCATTGATACCGTTATATATTGGGGGTGTTCAATTATTATCCAAGATGGCGGTTTTTTAAGTTCTTATCATAGTTTTCCAAGAAGAATAAGTATAAAAATAATCATGTTATTTCTATATTTGTTAAGATGTCGACTTCTTTCTGTTGACTTACCTTTTTATTCAAAAAATTTCTTACCGTTCATGTAATCGGGTCTTGTAGTGACCAATGGCGAAGGTTCTGTGAGTTCTATCATTCAATAGGATCCTCTTATCGTCGTTAGCGCTGAGTGCGACTTTGTTGATTTCTTCGGTGTAATTTTCATGAAGATGAGAGCGGATAACGTTCATGGTTGCAAGTTTTTTATCCATTAAGCAGTTGTAGTAATGTTGATGTTTGATGTGATTATTAACCACGTTCTTTTGGACCCCTTTGCATTTTTTGTGTTCTTCATTTTCTTTAGGGATGTAGTAGGAGTAGAGCTTGGGTTGAAGTCCAACAAACTCTTTAATTTGTTTACCAGCAACCTCATCTTTGAACTTGCCAATAACCTTTTTATTTAATCCCACTTTGAATCCAACGTTTTGAATAGCAGGATGGTTATTAGGAAATTCGCTCGTGTCAAATTTTTCAAGTACATCATCGGCAATGTCTTTGTAAAAATCTTCCGTTTCGATTTCGTAAAAGAGCGAGTCAGTGTCGGTCATGAGCAGCTTGGCTTTATTGTCGTATTTAGGCTTCATGTAGTCATAGTGGTGTTCAAACATTAAAATTTTGCTGATGTCTAGGATGCTCATTCCTAAGTAAACAGGTTTGTTGTAAACCAACTTTTTTCTCTTCATGTGAACCGCGATTAATTTTTCATCAAAAATGGTGAAGCTTTCGAATTGA
>QPEY01002057.1:114563-125085 GCA_014706445.1 Hydra viridissima
TTTATCATTCCTATTTCTCCTGTAGACGAAATCATTATCGTCTCTCCCACATACACATCCAACACGCTCGAAAAAGAAACGATTTTTGAAACCCGATACAGCTGATCAGACTTACGCACCAAATCAAATTTCTTATCATCACTCTCTTCTCCAAACTTAAAGCTCTCACTAAAAACACCGCTTGTCTCCATTGAAAATATCAACACCCCTTTCTCTAAAAACACTCTAAATTCCGATGTCGGCTTTATCATCTTACACATTTCACTAAACCTACAAGCCGAAACTCTTCTCTTTGACCAAAAAGAATAACGCTCACTCAAACTCACGTTTTGAACGCTTTCCGTAGTCACCTTAATATTATACGCAAATTGGTCTGAAGATCTCACGGCGATTTCCAAACTTCCCGCACTCAAAATCGACAAAGTCAACTCACTACCACTTTTCACCGTTTTAAACACCTTACTCACATAACTCTCAACACCCACATGCAACGATTCCTCAAAATCAAACACGTACTCCTCAAAACGATCTGCAAAAAGATCCACTTCAAACATTAAATTTATTGTTGTTTTTGTTCTCACACTTATCCCTTCTTTACTTATTCGCAAACTCACCATCCTCATGTTATTGAACAAAAGATCAAACAACGCTTTCACTTCACCTGCATGCTTTGTTCTCGCTAAAAACATTTTTTAAATAAGAAGAAAATATTTTTTAAATCCGATTACATGGACGGTAAGAAATATTTTTGAATAAAAAGGTAAGTCAACAGAAAGACATCTTAACAAATATAGAAATAGCAACATTATTTTTATACTTCTTCATCTTGATAAGAACTTAAAAAACCGCCATCTTGGAAATTACAACGAGACCCCCGAATATATAAGGGTATCAATGGCTCAGGACCCGCATTTTACATCTACTGATAATAATTGAACACCCCCAATATATAACGGTATCAATGGCTCAGAACCCGCATTTTACATCTACTATCGGCAAATCCCTGAAAATGGTAAAGTTGTAAAATTACCAGGGGTGAATGGTGGGTGCATTTTCTGAGGTCAATTTTTTGCTGATCTGTAAAAATTATTTCAAGAATTTGTCGATCTCTAGTTTTTCAAACTCATCTGGTATTGGAACCAACTTTTGAAAGTTTTCAGTAAGTCCCGATGCTTTAAGTTCATGTCTGGAGTACCCAGCAAGGAGCAGAGTTGGTTTGACTTTCAAGGCTGATTTGATGGTAAACTTTGAATTCCAACGAGTGTACATAGATGGTATCAGTTGAACGGGGTTTTCTTCTTTTCACAGGCTTTTCTAAGACACTGCTTAAATATTGTTGACTGATGAGCAAGAGCTGTCAGATCACGCAATTTTTTCAGAAGACCCACTAGCCGGCTGTCACTCATCGGGGATGTCTTCAACCGATTAACATGCTTGCAGCGAGGTGTAGTTTGTCTTTTTTTCTTTCCCGTTTGCTCTCTTCAAACAGTTATGAAGAATATGAGCAATATAGTGACTGAACTCAGTTTTATATTTTCTTCAATGCAGGAATGTCATGTTCAAGTTGCTCCATTTCATCTTGTAACCACACACCAATGTTGTTGCCTGTGCTACGTTCTTCAAATGGAGAGCACCTGAGCATTATTTTTTTCAGTTCCAGTGTATCCTTAGCAACAGCGTAGTGCTCTGTCAGCGAGAGGTATTTGTCATTGGTACACGATGTCAAAACTTTACAAGTTAGAACGGAAAGTGCTTACAGTGCTACAAGATCCGAGGATATCCGTCCTAAAAAAGAAATACAAACACTTAGACGGATTTCATTTTCACAATCAAGGTGACTACAATGATCAATAAAAACCCATCTTATAATTTGTGCTGGCGATATTGCAAGAACGAAGTTGAAAGGCTTCAGGACTGGAAATAATGTAGAAGCTATTGCAAAAGAAACCATATTTGGTTGGACGGTTATGAGACCAGGACAAAGCACTTCGGACTGTTTATATTTTACAAAGTCAACCAACGACTGCTACAAAGAAATATAGAGCTTGAATGTTCTTGGTCTAGAAAATCAAAGCGAAGGAAATCAAAGTGAAATGTATGAAGAATTTAAAGAACAGCTACTACAAGACTCGACTGGTTTTTGTTACACTGGTTTCCCATGGAAAAAGGAACGTTCAAAACTAGCATCTTACTCAGATAGGAGTATGTTGCATAGCATACTTAAAAAAATGGAAAAGAAACCAAATATTTCAAAAACAAATCAAGGATGGGATAATTGAGTATGCATCAAACAAACCAACTAGCAAGAGAATACTCTACATGCCTCACTGAGCAGTGAACAAAAGAGGATTCCGAAACAACCAAGCTAAGGATTATTTTTGATATGTCAACTAAAAAGTGCGGATCACCCTCACTTAACGACTCTTTACATATTGGTCATCCATTACAAATTTTAAAAAACAGATTGCAATCTGTTTGACTGGCTGGAGACATTAAACAAGCTTTTCTACAAATAAGAGTTGATACCAAAAGTTGTAATGTTTTCCTTTTCTATTGGATATCGGACTTGAAAAGTAAAGAAGTAATAACTCTAAGATTCACTTGACTCCCGTTTGGCTGTGCAGTTAGTCCCTTTATTTTTGGGGGAGTAATCAAGCAGCATTTAATGACATATAAAAAATATTATCCGCATAAAAAGAATGAAATTCAGAAAATCAAAAAGGCATATATGTTGTTGAAAAAATCACTGGGGGAGTTAACCTGGAATATATCAAAAAACTGAAACAAACAGCAATTTATTTGTTCGAAAAGAGAGGATTCCAGCTTCACAAAAGGCATTCAAACTTTTCTGTATTGGAAACAAATGATTCAAAAGAAAACTATCATGAAGCAATCATCAATGAACAAGATCAACGTTATTCAAAAATTCTTGGTTTGTTGTGGAATAAAAATAAGATCACTGTAATAGTGGATTGTAGGCCAACTCGTTAAACAAGTATCACAACCAAAAGAGGAATTTTAGCAAGTTTGGCTAAAATTTTTTATCCACTTGGTGTGATTTCCCCAATTACACTAACAGCAAAACTTATATATCGACAATCTGTGAATTAAAGTTTTCTTAGGACAAAAAACTTTCACCTGAATTAACAAAGGAATGGATACTTTGGAAAAATACTTTACCAGATCTAACACCAATACCAAGAAGTATAAAAGAAATGATTGCAAGAAGAGGCACGCCTGCACTCATAAGTGACAATGCTAAAACGATTGTAAGTACTGCAAGATGGATCCAACGATTGCAGAAAGACTCGCTGATAAACAAATGCTTAAGTAAAATGAACACAAAATGGAAGTTCAATTGAGCAAGAAGCCCATGGTGGGGAAGTTTCTTTAAAAGAATGGTGGATTTGGTAAAAAGATCATTACACAAAGCAACTAAAAGGATTTGTCTGACTTTCGAACGATTTAAAGAAGTTTTGATTGATATTGAAAATACATTGAATAACCGACCAATGGGATATATCAAAAACGATATTCAACTTTCGATATTAACATCAAACATGATTTTACGTGAGAAAGTTATTACTATCTCTTTTGAAAATGCAGATGATGACGATAATGAAGAATTTTAAAACAAAGCAACGACACTAGCAATGAGGTATATCTCAAAATGCAAGAACTTAGCGTGGAAATGGTGGACGAACGAGTACTTTAAGATCATTACAAGAAAATTACCAGCACAAAGACAATAATCAAAAGGACATAGTAGTGTGAGAGATTTTCTTGCGTAAAGGAGAAGTAAAGAATAGTGGCAAGTGGAAAGTCGGTATGCTATCGAAATTTGTAAGCGGAGAAGATAGTATTAATAACGGGAAATAATCAAATAGTGGAAGGACCGATTCAGATGCTCTATCCGTTGGAAATTTGTTGCCAAGGATCTACTGAGATCAATGAATTCCTAAAGGATTCTAAAATTAGCGAAAACACACCGATTATAAGATGAATTTTATGATCATCGTAGTCATCTTGATTGTGAAAATGCAATTCTTGTAAGTGTTTGTATTTTTTTTTTAGGACGGATATTTCCATTCTAACTTGTTAAGTTTGATATCAAGGCTGTTGCGTCCGTTTATTGAATGTAGAGTAGTGTAGAACAACGGAAGGCTTTGATGTACTAATCAAGTCTTTGTCTCAATATTTTTCGATTCCCAATTATTTCGCTCTAACTTTAGGTACTTCATTAGCGTAGTTGAAGTATAAGAACTACCAGCTCCCGTACCTAAGAGTGCTCTCACTTTATATTTGCCAACGTTTACAAAAATTGTTGGATGAATAGTTTGCCCTTCGTATCTAGCCTTAAGGATACCCTTTTTTCATTCGTCTCTATATTTATATAGATGAATGCATATAGAGGAATGATGCCTTCCTTAGTAATGGTAGCAAGGACGTTTGCTATGACTGTGTGGTTTGTTGACGTGCAGTTGAAGCAGCGATGGTTTTCTTTAAGATATTGTTTCCATTGCTGTGTTGAATGAAGTTTCGTACATTCGTGACTGCGATGATTTTTCCAACTGCAGTAAACACAGCCAATATTTTTAACTTCGTTATGTTGGAAGTGTTTTTCCATTTAATTTTTGTGCTATCAATTCTCTTTTCTGGTATTACTTGGTCGTCCAATAGATGATTCCGGGTTTCGTAATGCATATTCACGTAGAGCTTCAATTAGCTGTTCAAACCCCCATTTCTGCCATTTTGGATCTGTTCGAGTAATATCGGCTTTAACAGGGCCAAGTTTGTTGAGAGTTTCGCGTACCAGTATTTCTGCTGTTTCCAATTAGTTTAAATTTTTCAATGAATTTACGCTTACATTTAATTTTCTGTAAAAATTTAAATATAAGCGTAAACTCATTAATGTAATTGATCCACGTCAGTATTTTTTTATCTATTGAAAATCTATGATATCACGACCATGCTGGCGTATAATTTCTGAATTGATTCCATATTTTTGATTCAGAATCATTTTTGCCTTTTCATAACCATTTGTATTAAAAGGGAGTCCAGCAATTTCCTCTTTTGGCGTGCTTGATATAAGTACACGTGGGTATGATAATTTAGTTACGGGAGAATATCTTGTGTTGTCAATTTCTGTGCTGAATTGTTCCCAGAACCGTACCCAATTTAGAATAGTCCCATCAAATTTTTAAATTTGTAGTCTGGGAAGTTTTGCTTTAAAACTATTTGTATGTGCACTGTGCATGCTTTTAGTTGTTTCTTGTTTTCGTCCATTAAGTTCTTCTTTTACGCGAGCAATTTCTTTGTGTATCTTCTTCTTTTTCATAATTTCTGTTTCTATACGGTGTTCTTCCAGTCAGGTCACAAGTTCGCTCTATTGCTTAATTTAGTTGTTCTGTTGATCGTACTGTAGTCAATTTTTTCATTGTCGGGGTTTTCTTCGTCTCTTTTTAATTCTTCTATGTTTTGGATTAGGTTGAAAGTCTCAGTTTTGCTTTGATGGTTGGTTCTAATCTATCTAAGGAGTGTATATCATTATTGTTCAAGGATTTGCGTATATTCAGACCAAGTCGCTCAACTTTTGTTAACATTAGTTTTGATTTCCTTGATAATGTAGTGGTTGGATCTTCGCGTTGCTTAGGAGGCATTTTAAATTTATTGTAATTTTTGATTCCTTACGTCAGTTGATAACTTTAAAAAGTATTTAGTAGATTCCAGTTGTCCTGGTCTGGGTCGCCACTTTGTGTTGTGAATATTTCTTTTTGTTCAACTGACTAAGACAGATCGACTCAACACCTTTTTTATAACTTGTTTATATTAAGTGTCTGCGTATCGTTATCGGTATATCGGTGTGAACCAATATTTTGAAACGAAAACAATATGAATCAATAACGATATCAAACGATATAATTTTGTCAATCAAACGATAACTTATCGTTTAAAACGATAACTGACTAAAAATCTATCGGTTGGAATGATAATATCGGGTTTTCTATCGGTATTATCATAATAAATAAAAATAACGAGAGATGCCGATAAATAATGAGAATAACGATATTTTTTACAATATTCCAATTTTTTTTTAAAAAAATGTCAAATTTTAGTTCAAATGTATTAGAAATCTTCAAGTCGAGTCAAGATGTCATTTTGTCTATCTTTACCGGTTTTACAAGTTAATCCTTTCCAATGATATATATTAACTAGATGTCTAACTTCACAAAAATTCCGCAAGAAAAAGTGAAGCAATTTTTTCAAGTTTTTAATGCTGGTAGCCATTTTATTTAAACTGGCACTTATTCATTTTTGCTTTGCTTTGATTTATCATTGCGTCATTTAAGGCTGGCAAAACAAACCTGGCTGGCAAAAAATTTGCTTAACTGCGGAAGCGCGAGTAAGATATCAACTTATTCTTCATTGATCCTTCCAGACCAATCAAATAAGATGTTAGCTGAAAACTTTGTTGATCAACAAAAGTCTAAAAAACATTGAAAAGTAAAGCAACAGTTTTGTAAAAATAATTAAATTTAATTTTGAAGGTAAGAAATGACAAATTTTAATTTTATTTTTTTTGTTACAATATAGTCGTATGTACGAAATATCTACATTTTCTTTGTTATTAAACTTTTTAAGTGAAATATGGTTAAACTTAGATAACAAAAACTATTATTGCTACAGGTTGTTCAAAGTAGTAAAAGAAAAGATAAATTTTTAAAATATTATGTTAATAACTTAAAATAGTTGTAAAATTTTTAATATCAATTATTTGAAATGTCCGATAGATATGTTATAGTAAAAAAACTTTGTCATTTTTTGGGAAAAGGCTAGTTTTCGAGAAGGAGTCAAAGTGACTAGTTGGACAGAGTTATTGTCCAGATTAATTTTTTTTTTTTGTGTAGTAAAAAGATTTTTTTCTTTTTTAGTTTAGAAGTTTGATCTTATAAGTCAGTTGCCAGCACCATGCCGCGTCCAAGAACGGAAATCTGGAACTTCTTTGAAGAAGAAGCGAATTAAAGTACAACAGGTGAAAGAGTCGTCCAAGCAAAGTGCAAGCTCTGTCCGGCAGTTGTTAAGGTTGCAGATCATGACACTTATGATTCCATCTTATTAGAAAGCATCCAGTTGAACTTGCCGAGAATGAACGAGACGAGTCAGAGAAGAAGAGGAAGGTTGATGTTGCTTTTAATGAGCTAGAACAGGTAATAAAAAAATTGTGAAAAAAAAGTTTTAAATTGAGTATTTCTATATTTGGTAATTTCAAAATTTAAATGCTACAATATATTACAGGCTTTAGCCGCTTTACAGCGTATACATTGTCATATAAAAATTTTACAACTTTTTTTTAATTTTACAGATATACGATATATAAGGATCATGGAGACACAATTCCTCTGGTCACGGACAGAAGAGAAAAGTCAAGAAAATTGGGCAGTTCATCAAAGGCCAATCAGAACAAAATGATTGATGGTTGCTTAAAATATAAACCACAAAACAGGGATAAATTTCGTGGTGATTTGGAAATTGCAAAGTTCTTAGCCAGATGCAACTTACCATTTAGCCTTGTTGAAATTGCAAAGTTCTTAGCCAGATGCAACTTACCATTTAGCCTTGTTGAAGGTTTCCAGGATCTGATTGGTTATTTCAACCCAAAGATCCTGACCAAGTCTGTCACAACATACTCACGTTATAAGTAAGATATACTGCTCAAAAATTTAGCACACATTAGATTTAAGTTTCATTTTTCTTCTTTTAATTGAACTTTTGGGCAGTAAACTTCTTATGCCTTTTCTATTTTATTTTATTTACATTTAATTAAAACAAACCCTATATTGAAAAAAAAAAAAAATTATGATGTTTTAAACATCTATTTTTAAATTAAACATAGACCGCTAATTAAAGCGATGTAAAAAAGCAGCTCATAAGCTTAGTACACTTGCACTCCTATTGTCTTTTAACTGCTGCTTTTTACTTTTTGATATTTTTACTAATAATAACTGAACAAAAGTTTCTAAGATATACATAGTATGTATTATCTCATTGGAAATGAACTTGGTATTTTTCGCTCAGTATTTGTCCATATTTTGACCAATAAGGTGGGAAAAAAGATCAATTAGCTCTGAAATAAAACAGCGTACTATAGGACTACATCTTGGTGGTTTCAACAGTTCTGAAATAGCTCGAACTCTTAACTCTGTATCTCGTTCATGTGTACTCAGAACAATTCAGAAATTTGAAAAAACTGGTACCACTGCAGACAAAAAACGATCTGAACGACCAAGAATAACAAGAATCACCGATGATAATGGTATCTATAGAACTACAAGAAAAAACTCTAAACACTCAGCCAAATCAAATTGCACAAGAAGTGAACTTGGCTCTAAAAATCATATCTCAAGACAAACTGTAAATAGAAGATTGATTGATTGAAAACTTTGTTGCTACGTTGCTGCCAGAAAACCACTGCTTAAAGCAACTGATCGGTTAAAAAATATCAAATTTTGTAGAGCTATTTTGAAAATTTCTAATTATGAACTAAGAAGAAGAATATTTAGTGACGAATTCAACTTTACAGTTATTAACTGAAAGAATAGAGTGATTATCCGAAGACACTATAATGAGATGTTACATAGCCGCTTCATTGTGCCGCGACTTCAAGAAGGTGGAGGTTCAGTAGGCATATGGGGTTTCATCACTTATGATGAAACCCCATATGCCTACTGAACGGCCCAGGTCTCTGCTGGGTCATTCCACGCCAAGTGGTCCAGAGGTCCCCGCACTACCATCTCCGATTTTAATAAAATTTTAACAGTATGTTAAACATGTTTCATGAACATTGTCAAAATTTCAGATCAAAATAATTATTTATTTCTTATTTTGTGGTACTTTTTGTAAAGCTTACCCAAACTTCAATATCTGCCAGTAGCTAAAAGTCGTATAATTGGGGTCCTATATTTTTGCAATGAAAGGATTATATATCTTAAAAACGTGGTTTCTTAGTAAACCGAAGGTGCAAGTCACAAATAATTTATTACAAGTTTCATATTATGCCTACATTTTAGTCTATGGTTCGCCAAATCGCGAGGTTAGAATTATTTTGTTCTATCTCCAAGTTAAAACGTTGGGAGAAAGTTTTTGATTTTTTATAAAAGTAAAAATTGTTTAAAGTTTTAGCTGTTAGTTTTAAAGAAATAATAACTTATGCTTTAAATAATTTATGTTTAAGCAAATTATTTAAAAAAAGTTTTTAAAATAATGCGTATTTTAAAAGTTATTATTACTTACAAAAAGTAATAACTCATTTTCTCCCAACTTTTAAAATTGGAGATAGAACAAAATAATTCTAACCTCGCGATTTGGCGAACCATAGACTAAAATGTAGGCATAATATGAAACTTGTAATAAATTATTTGTGACTTGCACCTTCGGTTTACTAAGAAACCACGTTTTTAAGATATATAATCCTTTCATTGCAAAAATATAGGACCCCAATTATACGACTTTTAGCTACTGGCAGATATTGAAGTTTGGGTAAGCTTTACAAAAAGTACCACAAAATAAGAAATAAATAATTATTTTGATCTGAAATTTTGACAATGTTCATGAAACATGTTTAACATACTGTTAAAATTTTATTAAAATCGGAGATGGTAGTGCGGGGACCTCTGGACCACTTGGCGTGGAATGACCCAGCAGAGACCTGGGCCGTTCAGTAGGCATATGGGGTTTCATCATAAGTGATGAAACCCCATATGCCTACTGAACCTCCACCTTCTTGAAGTCGCGGCACAATGAAGCGGCTATGTAACATCTCATTATAGTGTCTTCGGATAATCACTCTATTCTTTCAGTTAATAACTGTAAAGTTGAATTCGTCACTAAATATTCTTCTTCTTAGTTCATAATTAGAAATTTTCAAAATAGCTCTACAAAATTTGATATTTTTTAACCGATCAGTTGGTTTAAGCAGTGGTTTTCTGGCAGCAACGTAGCAACAAAGTTTTCAATCAATCAATCTTCTATTTACAGTTTGTCTTGAGATATGATTTTTAGAGCCAAATTCACTTCTTGTGCAATTTGATTTGGCTGAGTGTTTAGAGTTTTTTCTTGTAGTTCTATAGATACCATTATCATCGGTGATTCTTGTTATTCTTGGTCGTTCAGATCGTTTTTTGTCTGCAGTGGTACCAGTTTTTTCAAATTTCTGAATTGTTCTGAGTACACATGAACGAGATACAGAGTTAAGAGTTCGAGCTATTTCAGAACTGTTGAAACCACCAAGATGTAGTCCTATAGTACGCTGTTTTATTTCAGAGCTAATTGATCTTTTTTCCCACCTTATTGGTCAAAATATAGACAAATACTGAGCGAAAAATACCAAGTTCATTTCCAATGAGATAATACATACTATGTATATCTTAGAAACTTTTGTTCAGTTATTATTAGTAAAAATATCAAAAAGTAAAAAGCAGCAGTTAAAAGACAATAGGAGTGCAAGTGTACTAAGCTTATGAGC
>QPEY01002057.1:147877-161678 GCA_014706445.1 Hydra viridissima
TTTTACTTCATAAGTCCTTTATATTTTTACGATAAAATCAAAAATAATTATAAACTTATGGTGGGCTAAAACTTATTCACAGTACTGTATATATATAAACCTATGTTAAAAAACACTGATTTATGGGGGTTGTGGAAATGGTTTAGTATACTTGGCATCTGAACTTATGGTTCTAAAAACCACAGAAACTTGTGTAACATGAATATTTATCAAATTATTAAATTCAACTATTATTTCATTAACATTTTTTCATAAATCCTATCAATTCTTCACCTGGTAAGTTCTTTTTTTTTGCACAACTTTTTTTACAGTGTCTTTTTTGAGGTAAACTTGCTTAAGATAAATTACTTGACTTTATTTGATATTTAATATTTCCTGAATTTGTAAAATTTTTCAAATGATATCTTTGAGGATTATAAATTAACATTTAGGGGGGAGCATCGTAGAAAATTTTATAACAATCATTAGACAAACATTAATATACCTTATCAGTCAAAGGTACTCCATCACGCATTTTATTTACTGATTCTTTAGTATGATAGTCATCTGCATCAATGAATTCAACATTCAACTATAATAATAAATATGAGTCCCAAATGTAACTAAAATCATATGTAAAAGTAATTTCCATTCATTCCCATATTAGTACCATATTTCAAGATACCTTGGTTAAAATTTACTATTTTCTAACCTTTTACTTACACTCTTCCCACAAATGTTCAATTTGTCATGTAAACTAGAAAACATCATTCTCTTTCTGATCAAGGTAATTTGCTGCTTTCTTTGCATTAAGTTACAAAACTGCTGAATTTAGTTACTTCTATCAAAATATTTTTTTAGACATGTTAAAATATTGCAAAGTTAAATATATGCATATATAGAGAGACTATAATTATAAACACCAAAGATTTTAACCTAATAAAAACATGTAATGTGATATTCTTGTAGGATTAACTGAGGGCAGGATGCTTCATCAATTGCTGGTGATGCTTTAATAACACCTAGACTTATTTTTAAAAATGATTTCCATAAGAAATTCTAAGCTTGATGAGATGATTTGCAGAGGTTTTCTTTTTAAGCAGCACATGAGTTTTTTCTTCTTAATTCTTATAACAAACAACCATAATATACTCTGTTGCTGTGCTATATTCCTTAGAAATGCTGAATTTTAATATTGTGAAAAATTCCGAGAATTTTTTTCCTTTAACAGCTAAAATTTGTTTTATGACTAAACCATTCTGGTGTCTATATTTACTTGTTTGAGGTAGTTGGAATCTACTCACAAATAGATTCTAGCTGCCTCATTTTGGGGTTAGAAAGTAAGATATTGAACTTAACATAGACCATGTCTTTGATTTTAAAGGGTTGGCAAAAAAATTAAAAATCATCTTTGCTAACAGAACTATTTTGAAAGAAGCATTTATGATAATAATAATATTAATAATAACAACCAAGATTGCGATAAGTTGCCATAAGGTGATCTCAGCTTGCTATTAATCATTATGATGCAATCTGTTTAGGTCCAACAGGACCATTTAAGACCAATAAAAAATGGCTTGTTTAAAAATTTTCATCGCAAGTTTGAATATCTTGTTGCAGCAGTTTTCTAAACAGATTTGAAATTAAACAGGAAATTCTAATTTTTCAAATTAAAGAAATAAAAAGGGGGAAAAGGAGGGTTAAACCTTTAAATGTGGTAATATAATGAAGGTATGGTTTATGATAAATTTAAAAGATTACTAAAAATAATTAAAATCCCAATGGAGGACAATTTTAGATTGTTTTTTCTTGATGGTTAAAATTCTTTTAAGTTGGTGATTAATCAACATAAAACTAAGATTAAATTATCATTATTTAATCTTAGTTTTATGTTGATTAATCACCAATTTTCTTATTTCTAATGGTGTTTTTCATTTCCTTAATTAAATATCTCTCAAACAAAGCTAAAAGAGTTAAATATTTTGTATAGTTGCTCTATGAGTGTATACCAATATTTGCAAAGGATTTTCTCAGGAATAGCCACAAACATTATTTCTAATTTTTTGCAGACAGTGAATTAACTATGACAAATTATCAAAGAACTTTTTTCTGAAATTAAAAATGTATAATACATTCATTATAAAACAACCAAAAAATACCTTTTCTGAAAGAGCTTTTCCAACAGTTGTTCTAAAAGAAAAGCATTAAACTATTAGATGTATATCAGGCCAGGCCACATTGTCACAGATTTTTCAAAAAAAATAATGCCATGAATATTGTTTTTTTCATTAAAAGAAGTATTTTTTTGCTTTAAAAGGTTTTTGTAGAATTTTTCTGAACTCTGCTGATCTTGCAATTTTATTTAAAATATTATAGTAAAACCTGAACAAATACTTCCATGTAAGTTATTCCAATTTTTCATTCATTCTGCAAAATATTTACTCATAAATACAGAACATTTATTTTTTTTTTACCGTAAACCAAGTTCATAAAAGGCATATTCAGTGATTTCAAAAAAAATAGGTATACTAAGATTGTTTTAAATTCTTTTTTCAAAACATGATAAAAAATAACCATATTTGATAGACTTATATAGATTTTATTTCAATTTTTTTATGAATTTTAATTTATCAAGAGCATATAAAAAAACATACCAGAAAATATTGTGAAAACAAAGTAGATGCATTAAGTTTTGAATTTGAAAATGAATTTCCATTCTATTTTTTCCCAAAATCAACAGTTATTCATAATTAATTACAAAAAATTTGTATAAAACTGCTAATGATGACTATCATAGTTATATTTAAGATTTTAGGAAGATTTGAAAGTTAAGTTACATTGAAATGGATCAAGAAGCAGTAAGTAAAGCAATAAAGTGGCAAATAATAGATATGAAGAATGATTCAAGGATCAGCAATAGAGAATTAATAAGCAGCTAATTTCCAATAATGAGGAATTATTTCCATCAGAAATACACTAATAACATCTAAAATAACAGGTGGCATTGAGTGTAATAAAGGTAAAAAAAAATTCAGACCATGAGAACAGTCTTATATTCTGTCAAGTGAACGCTAATTCAAGATTCAGTTATCATGAATTCACCAAAACTTTCAAACAATACTGCAAAAATGTGTTTGTTCAACTACAGTTGGAACATTTTGCTTTAGAAATTAAAATCAAAACAAGAACTAAATACCATTTGGAGAAGAATTCCAACTGAAATATGCAACAATTTTCTTAAATTGATGTAAAAGAGATGTATAGATTGCAAAAAAGCATTTAGGGGTAAAAAACTTTAATAATGTTGTTGCACCAATTTTGATACATCACATTTTTTTAAACTGATATATTTAATTATCTTTGATAACAGTTTAAAATATAATTGTATGTTTTAGTATGACATTCTGATGCAAGATCTATTTAAGACCAATTTAAGTTTACAATTAAGTTAATAAAACAAAACTAAAGTCAGTGACAGACAAGCAACATTTATCCCCATAGTGACAGCAAAAAGTCTATGTTTTGATATCAATTCCTCAGCATTTAATAATAATAAAATTACATTTTAAACTTATACAAAAAAAGTGGACAATATTAAAGCAATTGTTTTCACCAAATACAGAATTAACCATTCACTGAAAAACTTATCAGGGTGGCCAGCCACTTTGTTCAAATTCCCTGACTTTTCCCTTTTCCCTGAACTCTGCCTGACTTATTATATTTTTCTCTAAGTTACTTGAACTTACTTTTTTAACAAGTGCCTTTTTTTTTTCCAGTTTAATATCATAGATTATTACAATAAAGGAAATAACTTATAAGCTACAAGCCAGAGTTTTTCTGTAGAGAAATTATTTATATGTTAAACAATCGTATTATATGCTTCAGCCTTAAAATTTGTAATAAACTTATAACTACTAATCTAATAATAAAATATCACTAGTCTATATAGTCTTTAACTCAACTTTTTACAAAAATTTGAGTTGTTGATTGTGTTATATACCTTTTTCTACTGTATTAAAACTTAAGGTACTATACCGGGCCTGATACCAATATATATAATAGATTTGCATATTACCAACTAGGGTTCAGAAAATTTTATAGAAATCTTTAAAAGAATTATCTTAAACTTTCAAAAGAATTAACACACACACACACACACACACATATAAAAATGTTATAAAATAAAGATTTTAAATATAAAAAAAATATTTTTTTTGTTTTTCAAAAATTGATTTATTTCAGATTAAAAATCATTTTTAAATTTAAGGAAGTAAAAATAATTGAAATCTATGTAATCAAAAAAATGTAAACCTGTTCATTCAATTTTGTGAGAAAGCATTTTTAACTCAACTTCAATCTCACGCATATCTTCCTGATGATGTTGATTTGGCATTGTTTTTTTAGCATTTAATTCCTTGATTTTCTGCACAGCTAATCTTTTATCAATAATTTCTTTTTCTTCTTGCAACTGTTCTTCTCTCTTTCGTTTCAATGAATCTTTGTAATGTGAATGAGACATATTTACAATTTTGATCATTGATTTGGTTATTTTAACATTGCAAACTCCACCAACATGGTGAATTCTGTCATATACCTGTTTTTGGGCAACGACAGAGCTCTCATGTAAATTTTCTACAAGAACATCTGAATTGATAGAAAACCCACTTTCAACTTGCGCATTTCCATGTGAAAAAGTGAAGACAATTTTGGATACTTCAAATAACAAACTAAAATTCTGGCTTATAAAAGGAGTTAAAAAAACATCCAACCTATCTTTATAAAAATTATAATTTGTAAACTGTAATCTGTGGATGCCTTTGGCAAGATTACATAAATCTTGATACTGTATATTGACCTTATCAGCTAATGTAACATTAATCCATTTAGATTCGTGAAGGATTGTGAATAAATCAGTCATTCTGGTTTTTCCTATGTCAGAATTAGAACAAATAGTAATGGGTTTTAAAGCGGATATAGCTCTTGTAAGTTTATATTTTAAAGGACTTCTCTCCCTCAGTTTATCAACCACTCCAATATAAAACTGGATACAGTCAATTCTTTTTCAATACATTTTTTTAAATAAAGTTCTGCATGACACATCTCATTAGTTTTTCTAGTTCTTGGTAAAGGAAAGGTGCTAACAGAGAATCTGACTGAAAAAGTCTTAAGAAAGGTTCTGCAATTAAAGCCAAATACTGAAAAAATGAAATTTTAGCAGGCATCAAAAGATCATTGAAAGCATCAGCAACAATATTTACAGCATAATTGTTTGGTAGTTTAGAGTGTTTAACATACGACTTCACATTATCGTAAATATCTACAACTCTCTAACATACAGATACATTTTCAACCCATCTTGTTGAACAAAATCTCTTAGGAAATTTATCACTTCCACAAATTGATTGATAATCTGCCCTACATGCAAGACTATCATGAAAAAGATTATAAAAACTCTTGAGTACTCCATTAACATTCCTAATCACTTTTTTATGACCTGCTTGAAATGCACCATGTACAACATGTTTCAAATTTTTTACTGAATTCATCATTGAGTATATCAAAAAACTTCCAATTCAGATTTGGTCCATCCATAGATATTTGTAGAATTTTAGCTCAGAGATTTTCATTTAGGACATTTGTAAAACCTTTGTACAAATCATAAGCAGTTGCATGGCCAAGAAACTCAGACGAAAAGTATCTTGTAGTCACTTGGTTACGCCTAACATCCCAATATCGAATACAAATATCCATTTGGCATTTTTGAACAAGATTCATAAAAACATACAACAATGTGGGTAGAGTTTTTAAAACTAGATCATGAAAATACGGGGCAAGTCCATGTGTAATGTTATAGGCCACTTTAGTTTTCCCAATAGTCAGAAAACTTATGCTGAAATAGAAGTCCAATTTTGGAACATGATCTGTATGAAAAATGTTGCTGAGTTACGTATAGTGCCCAAAGTATTTCAGAACATGTTACATCATTTTGAGCCATAAATAGAGAGAAAGGTGGTACTACTGTGCTGGAAGAAGTTGTTGAAACAATTCTCATTAGCCAACCCCATGATAGATAGAACTCATGATTGATCCAGTCATTGTCAAAATAAGTTAGTTTAGACATTATTGTTACTACTTTTTAATTATATACCTTGAAAAAATCTACACTATATAAACATACAGTTATAAAATATATTATATAGATATAATATTTAATTCATATAGAAGCACACAGTTAAATAAATTAAATACAAAAATAATTTATTTTAAAGATAAGTTTCAAACTTTAGATAATAATATATTAGCAATCATATTTACTATATTTATTAGAATTTAAGAGGGTTGTAACCACAATAACAAAAAAAATATTAAAATAAATTGAATTTTTCTTTACTTCTATTATTCACCTCCCCAAGGCCAAGAGGGCCATTTCAGTCAAGGAGGCTACTCATTTTTTTTTTATTAGTTTTTATTTTATTTACTTTTATTGTGGTTACAATCCTCGATCAACTCTTTAACTCTAAAACATGAACCTTGACGAACAAGGCTGCTACGCGGAGAAACTCAGTTAAAACTAAATAAAAATAAGAAAGAAACTAAAATAAGAAAATAAAAAAAGAAAATAAAAAGAAACTAAATAAAAATAATAGTTAAAAGAAATAGAATAAATAGAATTAACAGATTTCATTGAAATTTTTGTATATTTTCTAAAGTTGGTGTAAATTCATTTATACAAGTTTAAAATAAAAAATTTGAACTAAAATTTAATTTTCACTGACTTTTGGCAAAAAAAAGTGAAAATCCCTGATTTTTTCCTGATTTTTCTCTGATTTCACTGACTCAAATGCTTTTCCCTGATTGCCCTGATTGCCCTGATTTCCAGTTGGCTGGCCACCCTGCTTATGCTGAATCCCGTTACATAAAAACACAAACCAATTTCAAATATTGGTTTCAAGAGAAAGATAACCTGCTGAGTAGTAAAAAGTTATCATCCACTGAAATTCAAAATTGCTTTTGTTTGTATAAAGTATAAAGAATAGAATATTGAACAAAATCTTGTAGCAATTATACACAACATTGCCAAACACAGGAAACAAGAATGGAGTATATAGGCTCTTGGAGAGAAACTTAAAGAAATATGTTTTGACTTGCTTGCTAATAACATATTTTCAAGAAAGTTACAGAAGCAGCATTTCAAGACATTTTGTTTACAACTACATCTTACTATATTACACTGTTTACTTTTCTTTGAGGCATGCTCCTTTGAACAATGACTTCCAGTTGATAAAAAAAACTAAGTACAATAAAATGAATCAAATACCTCATATACCACAGTAAAGAAGATGTAGGGACATTTATAGTTATTGTGAGATATAAATAATGTGTAAGATTATGTATGCAATTATCCATAAACCTTTTCCCGAAAATTGTGTAGTACAACCAAAAATATAATAAAACGAGTTCAAGTATCTATCACTCACTGAATACGGAAACACAAATAATGAAAATATTCAAAAAATTTGATGTAAAAGAAATTTGGAGAATTGAAATGATAAGGTGGTATATTTATAAAAATTAATTGAAAGCATAAGAACTCCTCAAGAATCTTTTTGTTAAAAAAAAATTGCCAAAAAATGATTAACTCTTGACTCGAGAACTTAAGATTCATTTTGTGGTTTCTGAATATTAAAAGGATTAATTTGATTTTAGGAAAAAGTCCAATAAATACAATTTCTTCTTTAACTTTTTAACATTTAGAACATAAAGTTTATAACCTATATTTCAATATAGAAAAATGGTTGGTATAACTTAAGGTTGCTTCTTTGATTCCATAATAACTCTTTTCTTTTAGGGTTACTGGAAGAGACAGAAGCTTGATATCAGACTTGGGTCAATTACTTTAAACAGACTTGGGTCAATTACAATTGTAATTATAATTTAATTGTAATTAAATACATTTTCATGAAGTAATTGTAACTGTTATTGTATTTTATAAGGTACAATTACAAGTAAATTTAATATAATTAATTGCAAGTTAATTACAAGTACAAGTAATTATAATTCAATTACTATTAAAAATTCAAGTAATTGTAATTGTAATATCAATTGTAATTGTAATATCATTCTCTTCCTAATTCTCTTTGAATCAGAGCTTTAATAAAAGCTCTGATTCAAAGAGAATTAGGAAGAGAAAGAGAAAGGGGCAAGATATTTCAGCACTAAATGTAGATGGTTTAATGGTCTAAAGTAGCTTTTGAAGAGTGATTTTTTTTTTCATTTTAACTCATAAGAAAAAAGGTCAGGAGTAAAAGCTTTGTTAGGCAATAACTTTTTTCCTCATTTTTCCCTCCCTTCTCAAGTTATGTTTTTTTTTTTTTCTTCTCAAACTCTTAATGTAAACATAAAACCTTTTAAAGAGCTAGGAATAAAACAATTAGAGTAAAAGACTCAGCTGTTGGCTGTATGAAGATATTTCTTAACAAACAATATTTTTCAGAAATTTTAAATGTCTGCTAAGGAGCCAAATCAATTCAAATTTAATTTTATTTGAACTTTTAATTTCAATTTTAAGCTAATTTCAATTTTAAGCTAAAAAAATATTTTTCTTTTTATTTAAATTTAATTGAATAGTTAGGCACTTATTACTGTTTAAATTGATTGTCTTTATTGAATAAAGTATTATAGTAAGAATAAACTTTTCCTTTAAGTTTTATTATTATTATCATTAATTCATAAACAAAGAAAAAAGGTTTTTTTTGGATTGACTATAGCTACCATGTTTTTATAGGTTTTTCAACCTCTACCACCGTGTAAAATTGCACATTTGAAAAGATAATCTGAAAATTTACTTAGATTCAAAAAAAAAAATTTACAACAAAAATAAGTTTTAGATATTCTAACGCAATATTCTTATTTACATAAGTATAAAAATATGAAGCATATTTTAAAGAGAAAACTAAAAGCTGGTAAAATTTTGGTGCAAAGTAGCACCACACAGTGACTCAAAACAACAAAAAAATTGCAATAAATCCTACACAACTTTTTGTAAATATTGTGCCCTTTTTTAAATAATATTAAATTAGATAGATTTTTTATTTAAAAGGTAACAACCATTTTTTTCACGAAACTTATATTTTACATTTTATGGTTAAAAGATGTTAAAAAATTTAATATTATTTTCAGAGAAATCTGAAAAATGAGAGATTTTTATTAAATAAAAATGGAAACTTTTTAATATAAATAAAAGACTATATTTACTTATAAGATTTTAACTTTATACATTTCAATTAAATTGAAATAAATTTCAACCTGTTTTTTTTTTGTTCAAATTAGAAGAATTTTCTAAAATAATATAGAATATAAACATACTTTTTTGTTTTAAATATCAGCTAAAAAAATGTTCCACTAAGTGTCAAGGAGATATTTTTTTTTAGTTAACTAGCATTTTTACTTTTAGAATATAAAGAAATTGCTGCAGTCATCTGTGGTATAGGGAGTTGTTAAAGAAATACTAATGTGAATGAATCCATAAAAACCTTGTTTTCCTCCATTTTTACAGTAGTTTTTTATATCAAAGCAAACAAAAATGGCTGAAATCAAGGTTTTTATGGACTCATTAACATTTGTATTTCTTGAATTTGAGTTTTTTATTTATATAACTTGTTTTAATATATTAAATATAGCTTCAAGAAACATAGTTTTGTCATGCTACTTAGAAGTTTGTTAAAATGTTTATTGTTAATTTTGAATTATGATTTATTATTCAATAAGTACTACATATTTGAAATATCTTTACTTAACAACTTCAGTATTTCTTGTAATATACAAGTAATATTATTTACTCAAACATTACAGGAAACTTAATGTGACAATTGTCAAAGAAATAATAACATAAAATGTTTAACAGTGTAATGTGAAAAAATATATGTGAATAAACAGTGGATAAATTAAGATTATGGAAGGATTTTCTTAAAGAAATGAAATAAAAATGAAGAAATTAGCAAAGAGAACATAAATAAAGTAAAGGCTACTTTAGCTGCATTCATTTCAAAAGCGAAGAAAAAACTAAAACAATGAGATAAAAATTATGATTCATTTATAGAAAAAGAATATCAATGGCTTCAAGAAAATCCTGTGACCAATAAAAGTAGTAATTTTAGTTCTGGAAAACCCCATAAAAAATAGGTGGTTCCTTGAGAGCGAAGCAAAAGAGAAAAAATAAAAGAACTAGGTTTTGAACATCATGCTCTATTTTTAGTCTCTGCAAAAAGTACTTTTTTAAAAAAAAGTCAAATGTTTTATAGATCAAAAAAGTTAAAGACACTTTGGATAAAACTTTGCCTTTAAACATGGATAAACCCTAAATTTTGGATAAAATCTTTCCTTTAAAAGTCAAGAAGTTTTTATACAATATGAATAGTAGCAGCTGAAATGATGGTAATTGTACTGGACGAACAATATAAATTATCAATAGTAGCAGCTGAAACAAATGATGGGAATTGTGCCAGAGGAGCATTTAAAAATCATGAAGTTTTTTCTGAAATTATCTTGATTGTTATTATAAGATTGCATAACATTCTCTTACCCATATCTTGTGGATAGATAATATAGATTATAATATACTGACACTTTAACTGCTAAACTTATAGTGAGTTTGTATGGCTGGTATGTACAAACCTCTTATTGTATACAAACTGCTACTGCATAGTACTTCCATATTACATAAACTAATTTTGTTAATTGTGGTATGTTCTGAGGATGTACTTGAGAGTTTGAATAAATAACAAATTTTAGAAACCATAAGAATTATCTAGGAAAACCATCAGCAGATGAAGTTATTAAAATGATTGTAAGATAAATAATGAAATAAATATAAAAAATCTGAAAAAAAAAAAAATTTTATGTATCAATACCCTTAAATACCATACAAATATCAAGTAAAGAAATGTACCAAGTATTAGCTTGAAAATTCTAAAATTTTAATTAAAATTATTTTTTACGCGTGCAGCCAAACTTTAAGCGCGCGTTACGCGTATGCACGCATTCCTAAAAATCCCTAAAGACCCAAAAAACAATTATTTTCACATATAATGTGTTTATTTTCAATTTTCATCAAATTTTAATGAGTTTTTTCTGTTTTTTGATCATCCTGAGTCTCTGTGCACCGGTTGACAGTGTAAAATTGCTTTTAAAAAATTATAACATTTAATGTGTTAAATTTTAAAAAATCTTTTACTCACTTCCCACTACCTGAAACTCCCATTAGAATAATTACTAGTGGAGAAGTCATTCTTCCATTCTCAAAATATTGAGTTGGAAGGAAAATATTTTGGTACTTGCGAAATTCCAAATGTATCTTATTAGAATGGTGCTGAATTAAAAAATTTTTTGTTTTAAATAAGTTGCGCAACCATTTGCTTTATGAAATCGAGACAACTTCGCTGAGACATAGCTTTCTCCACTAATCTCAAAATATAACTGCATAGCGTATACGGAAAATTTTTTGAAGCCAGTTTTGGTCTTCCAAGATGGCGGCGGATTAAGGAATGGTGATATGAAAATTAAGAAACTGATGATAATGATAATCAAGTTTTATATCTTAAGCTCAAATATTGATAAATATATAATTTTCTAATAAGAATCTAGTTGTTTTTTTTGTTTAACATAAGATTTTTTTTATAAAAATAACGGAATATTACATATTTACATAAATTTCAAATTTATAAATATTTTTTTATTTAACAAAACATATTCTTACAATAAGTTATTCTATATTAACTTCCTGTTTTTCGTTTTTTAGAATAAATATAGTAAAATAAAAATTCTCAGTAAAACTAAGTACAAATTTAAATTTTAATTTGCTTAAATTTAGTTTGTTTAATAATAGTGAAGAAAAAGTGTTTGGTTGCTTGTGCAGAAATCTCAAGTTTCAAATAGTTAGCATTTGTTATATAATTAATGTACCTTTTAGTTCTTAGCTACCCAATGCTGTGTGCTAGAAGGTTAATAACACAACAGAATGGTAGGCAGCTGATTTTATTTTTAAGATAAAATGTTTTTTAGGCATTAGATAGGCACTAAAAAATTATAAATGTTGCATAAACTATTAGCTGAGCGCTGTGATTACACACAACTCAGAGGTTCATATCATATCATAAAAATATTTTTGATTGGTTTTTAAATAGCATAAGATTTCTTAATTGCTTCCTAAGCTTTTTTTCAGTTATTTTGGCAGTTTGTTTTTACCCAGGTGATAAAGATTTAATTTTGCATAGTTTTCTGAAATAAGTGTAATCAGTGCAAATAAATGGTTAACAGTTATAGTTGAGTCAAACATATGAGAAGTTTGTTCATTAAAATTTTTTAGTAATCAACTGATCTCAAAACAGCACTAGAAATGGCATTTTGATTCCTATTTCATTTGGAAGGTGGCCATTTATTGAGGCAAGCAACATTTGGAAACATCTTTCAGTTTCTTGGCATATAATAACAACACTTTTGGTTGGTTTAATTAAACCTCCTCTGTCTTTGAATTTTAAAAAACTGGTTTGTTTGAAATGATAAGAAAGTACTAATGCATTCTGACATTTAATGCAGATAGTTTATTGTAAATTTATGTATCGTACATTTTTTGATAAGATACATAATGTTGATGATGTTTGATAACATACAAAATATATGTTATCAAAAAGTTCCCTTAATAAGTCGTTTTTAATAACAAGTCAAAAATAATTGACTCAATCATTGAGAGCTGGAATATTACAAAGAATAATATGTAAGTAAAATAATATTTTGTATTTAAAGTTCTTGTTAAATACTATATCCATTCATTACATTTGTGTATTAAATAATCCTAGAAGGAACCCCTGAGTTTTGTGTACTTACAGCACTCAGCTAATAGCATGCAGCATGTACATATCTGGTATCTTGCTACAAAGACTGAAAATATAAAAATTTTCAAAATTGTAAGTAGACACCACTGCCGCTTTCCATGCAATTATGTTATCAACCTTCTAGCTCACTGAATTGGGTAACTAAGAACTAAAAGGTACATATATTATGCATAAATATTATTTTATCGTAAATTGCGCTTAAAAAGTATATCGAATATTTTGTACCTTAATATATATAAATAATTTCTTTGTCTGATTTTTTTAGAAATCATTTTATTTCTTTAAAATTTTTAAAACTTTATTTCATAGCCTAGTTTTTCTTTCAAAACTGTTTAACTATTTTCTTTCATATTTCTGTAAAAAGCCTTGAAAAATGTACATCGGTCACCGCTAAGAGCTCCGATCGCCGCCATTTTGGGAGGTAAATTTTGGCTTCAAATTTTTTTGAAAAAGACAATTGAATACGCTATCTAGTTATATTTTAAGATCAGTGGCTTTCTCTTTGGCAAAATTTTGAATGTGTAGCTTGCTCCTTATATACTGAGTAAATAACTCTTATTTTACACCCTAAAAAAAAAGTCCGTTGTATACAACGAATTGGGTAACAGATCAATCCGTGGCTATTGCACCAACGGCTTTTCCGTTAAGTTAACGGATTAAAGTTTTAACGGATTGAAGTCCGTTGATATTTTTCCGATAAAACAATCCTTTTAAATAAAGGAGTTATTACGTCAATGCATCAAATTATCCGCTGTTTTTATTCAGTTAAAATAACGTTATTGTAGGGAATAATCATTTAAAATCATTCCATTATAATTAAAGATGAATTAAGTCACATAGTATTGTAATTTGATAATAAAATAATCCTTACATTTTTTAATATATGGATTATTTTATTATGATATTCTTAATACACATTGGTTCTTACCATT
>QPEY01002057.1:169651-181939 GCA_014706445.1 Hydra viridissima
ACTGTATGACTTCAAGTCTATCCGTGTCAGATTGGAAACTCGTTGCGAAAACTGTGACTGTCTCATCTGCAGGATTGGGCGTCTAAAGCTGAATGAGAAACATCCGCTATATGTTTCTCGAACTGATGAGAAAGGGCCCACGGTGCGCTGCAACGATTGTCTGAGTCCCATCGGGAAAGGCTTTCCACACAATTGTAACCAATTTACATTTCATGAAAACCTCAAAGGGCTAGCTGCTCAAGATGAGAAAGTTGGAGAACAGATTGCTGCAAAGGGGATTGCAAGCAAAACAGCTTCACCAAAAGGCACTGTAAGGCTATCAAAACCATCTGGAGGACCACCTCTTCCTGTGACTCCAGGTGCTTCATTTAATAATTAATACCTCAAGTAATGTTACATTGAAACGACAAATATTTTTATTCAAGAAGCATTTTTCTCCTCAATAATTTAGTAATTAGAAAAATGTTTCATAAGCCAATTTGTAATTACAGGGCCAAGTGGAGCTATACCAAAAACCATCTCTCCTGCTTTGAAGACACAAGACATGGTCAATGTTCAGCTCAACACAGGTTTATCTAATGTGGGAATGATGAAATTGGCAAGAGTAGTAAACCAGACTTCAGGCACAAAGCTTGTTGAGCCGAATTTCAACAAACATTTTCTGGCTTCTGGTCGAAAACTGAGTGATTTTTTTACCCACTCAAATATAAAGGTTTCTGATGCAAAAGGTGAAACTGGTTCAGATCACACTGTTGCCCACTGTAAAAACATCACTGACCTTATCGGCACAATCAGCACATCTTGAAATGTTTCAACTGAGCGAATTATAAAAATCGGAATCAATGGTGGCAAGGTATTTCTGAAGTTTTGTTTGGGAGTCATCGACCGAGCCACAAAAGAGTCCCCACCTCAAAAGCGTCTTTTGGCTGTCAGGCTTGCAAAAGATACGGGTGTAAAGCGCCAGATGCTTGCGGCAGCTGCAGAAGAGCTTCCCGAGACTTATGAGAATGTCCGCCAAATTTGGTCGCTCATTCAAATTGATAGAGTGAAGGCCATTGTTGCTTGTGACTTGAAACTGGCCAACATACTCTGTGGGCTTCAAGCTCACTCAAGCTCTCACCCTTGCTCTTGGTGTAGCATTGATTTCACAAATCTAGAGAAGGCTGGAGCCTTGAGAACACTTGGGTCACTCAGAGAAAGCTATAAAAGCTTCTTGAGTGCAGGAAGCATTCTTGCCAAGGCAAAACACATTGGCAACATCCACCTATCCTCAGTGGAGCCGATGATACTCTCATTCTGGACATTTTGCCTCCACCGGAATTACATCTTTTGCTTAGAGTTGTTAACCACAATTTTCAGAAGATGAAAAGTGTATGGCCCAATGCCGAAAAATGGCCAACTTCTCTTAACATGAAACTGAGCCCCTATTATGGAGGCATGTTTGAAGGAAACGATTGTCGCAAACTTCTTCGGAAGCTGAGTCGGCTTTCCAAGTTTTTGGATTCATCGAAGCGCTCAGGAAGTTTGATGCTGTAGTGAAAAGCTGCTTTGGATCAGACCTTGAGGGTGACTTTTTGGACAAAATCCAACAATTTCAAGACTCATACCTTGCCATCCCGAATGCTAGTATTACACCCAAGATCCATATGGTATTTCACCACATCAAAGACTTTGTGAACCGCCACATGTCACCACTTGGAATTTACAGCGAACATGTAGTTGAAGCAGCTCATCAAGACTTTTCTCATCATTGGCAATGATACAAACGACTCCCATCTCATCCAGAAGACGCTCTTAGACTTAAAAACTACCTTGTGGACTACAACAGCAAGCACCTTTAATAGTCTTACTCTGCCCAAAACGCCACATTTTATAATTCTAAAGTTGTGCAGCTTATTTTAGAACTGTTTAATTAAATTAGAAAGTAGATGTTTCTTGAATCAAGAAAAAAAACCTAAATTGTGATTGAGAGTAAATTGTTAAGTTATCAATTTAAGAAGAAAATAAAATTTTTGAGTTAAAAGCTTTCACCTCTAATACTTGAGTTTTCTTCAACTCTTCATTTCAACTATTTCAGGTGACTTACCTGATTAAGAATCAAGTTTTATTGCATCTAAAAGTTTTTTTCAGCTTTGAACCTTTACTAAAGCCCCAAGGTGCATGAAGAGGAAGCCTTAAAATTAACTTACTGGGCAAAACCCCCCAATTTGTGTTATGTGTACATACATCCCAATATATTTTACAACCTAATTTTATTTTTTAGTTTTTCATGCAAAAAAAGCCATGGTTACTTATCGCTTTTCCATTTTGAACCTATACTTATGCATAGAAAATGTACACGAAAAAGGCCTATTTTATGAAAATCTAAAATCTGACCTAAAAGTTGCAATTTTTTGATATTTTTCAATAGGCTCTATAATTTTTTATATTGATTGGTGCTCAGGGTAGCAAAAAATGCAAAATGGACCCCTCAGTTGGTCATTTTCATTGAAAATTGATTTGCCAATTTTATAAGGAGATTTTGCGGTTTTAAATGATTTTGTGGCCACAGTTATTTAGCAAATGGTCTAATTCCAAAACTCTAATAACAAAAGTTGTTGCCTATTGCCTATAGAGTATACATACAAAAAATCAGGGCAATCAGACAAAATTTATTTACCAAAACTAAAAACTTTTGATACCAACACTGTCAAAATGTATGATTTTGCAAAACGTTTTGGCCTATAACTTTATAACCAAGCAAGATATCTGCATGAAATTTTATACATTGATAGCCATATATGGCTATCAATGTATAAAATTGAAATGGGTCATTGGAACTTCATGAAATTTTATGGTGTTGTACCTATATAGTATGCATACTATATAGGTACAACACCATAAAATTTCATGAAGTTCCAATGACCCATTTCAAGTTTATGGCTTGTTTAGTAAATAATCGAAACAGTAAAAAAATTGGGAAATTTTCAACTTAAAATTGATTTTTTTTTCTCGGACGTAATAGATGGATTTCAAAACTCCCATTTCTGGACACCTACATGTGTCCACTATCACCCAATATAGGTGGCTTTTTCGGGTTAGCTAGAAGAGCACTATCCCCAAAAATATCAACTGTGAAGTCCTTCATAACTCTATTTTTGAGCTTTTAAAGTTCTTCATTATTATTTGTTTTCGTTGCTATATCTACTTATCATTAACTTACTTGACAGGTAAATAAAGTCTCTGCGTGTACGTCTTTTCTTAATTGCTGTTTTTAATCTTTCCTTTGTTACGTTTTATCTTGTTATTGTTTAATAATAACAGGGTGAAAAAGTCCCTATATGTACGTCTTTTCGCTGTTTTTAACTTTTTTCTCTCCTCACAATATTTAAAAGTTTTTTAAGTTGGGACTGTAAGAAGTAGATAAGGTACTTTAAGTTGCACCTCAAGTTGAAGTGTATCAATCAAGTTTAGAATTTTATTTGGATTTTTACGGTCTCATCCAACTCCATGAAATCGTCTTTTTATTAAATAGTGTTCTTTCAGTCGTAACTCAAAACCATCCCACTCGGCCAAAAGAAGTCCTGCTATCGTATCTACTGCTATACTTCATAACAGGAACCAAGAATGCCAATAGTTCTTAGAGTTCCTATACCAAGTGTACATTTACCATTGCACCACAAGCAAGCTTTTTTACTTGCATGAGATGAAAGAGCGAATAATACATTAGCATATTTATGATCAAAAACACAAATACAAACTAAAATCTTCAAGTGTCTGTTTCTCAAGCACCAACAAAAGAGTTTCATTTTTTCACGAATATCTCTGACAATCGCTATAATAAATTACGTTTTGAATTCCGCTATTAAATTAGACAATAAATTGCACATTCTTTTTGGTTGCTTTTTTTATAAGTCTTAATTATAGGTGAAGCTAAAAATAAGACCCATAAAAAAAGTCTAGCAGTTTAATTAGTTCTTCAAGGTAAACTTAGGAAAGCAGCTTTAATTTTACTCATTCATTTGCACATTTTAATGATCACAAATTTTAAAATTTTACCGTCATAGCATGTGAAGTTGACTTTATGTTTCATTTTCCTTTATGCTTTTCTTTAATTAAAATCATAGATGAAATCATCAACAGTGAAAAAAAATGTCATGACAAAAAGGATCAGATAATTCAACTTGCGGCTGAAAATAGTGAAAATACTAATTTTGAGGCATTAAGTTTCAATAATATAGATTTGGCCTAAAACTTAATGAAAATCCAAAACTTGTCAAAGTGATGAAGCATTTTACACATACCTTGCAGCCATTATATGCAACAAACAATCAAACTTGGTAGAGTTTTTCAATTTAAAAATAAGGAAGCGATGACTCTCACAGAATATTTAACTCTGCATGTGACTTTCTTTACTTAATGGGACTAGATAGTGATAAGTTCTTATATGTTATTGAGTTCTAACTTACTTGGAGACCTTAGACAAAACAGGCATGTAAATTACATGTTTGAAAGTATATATCATGGCTCTGCTTGCAACTTTCAAGAGAAGATTTTTTGTAAAGGTAGTTTAAGAGATCTGTTTTAAGAGTTTTTTATTGTTGCAATTTTCTTTTTGTATCAATGTTAAACAAATATCAGTCCATCGTAAGATGAGTATTTTTCAGCTTAACTAAATATTTGTATTCATACACAAAATAAGTAATCATCAAAAAAAGATGCTGCCAGGGGATATCAAAGCAACATCATCAATAATTATTGCACTAACTATCCATATTCTATAAATAAATCCATCAACAGATTAAGGTTAAAAGATGGCGTTCTGAAAAATAAGTTGACCAAGCATTTAATGTGAAAGACATCCTTGTAATACAAATAGTTTAACACAACATGCCACCTACGAAAAATATAGATAATCAGCGTTCAATTATTATCTTAAAAATAAGTATGGCATTGATAGCAAGAGATTCAAAATACATTTGAGTCTTAGATCCCACCAGTTTTTATATTTCTTCATGTTTGCTTTAAAAAGGAATTTTTAAATGGTGCACCAGAGAGTAACTTGGCTTTAGCAAACCCTTCTGGATGGATGAATGGAGTTTACTTCATTGAAGTTTTGAAGCATATCCAGAATCACATTAACTGTACAAAAAATAATCCTACATTAATTTTACTAGTCAATCATAAATCCCATGCTACTTGTGAAGCAATTATGTTTTGCAGAGGGAAAAGAATTATATTTGTAGTTAACCCACCGCACTGCACACATTGACTAAAACCTCTTGATGTAGGATTATATGGACGATTTAAAGGGAAATCGAAAATTGTTTTTAATGATTGAACGCAAAGTAATCCTGGCAAAACTCAAGTCATTTACAACTTGCCTAGCTTAAATAACACATCATGTTTAGGAACTTTTTCATTAAAAAATATCATATCAGACCATTTTTTAGGTCAATCTTTTTTTAAAATGATTTTGAGTCTGCTTATTTAGCAGATTGCCCTGATCCAAAAACAATGGTTGGAGAAAAAATTTCCTGCTATAGCTTTTAGAGGAGAAGGATTACAATCTAATGTACATGACAATTCACAGGAACATCAAAAAGTTCATTAACTCGAGAAATAATCTCTCCGTATCCAAAAGCTGAAGGGCAAACTAACAAGGGAAGGAATGAAAAAAATCTAGAATACTGAGACACTTCAGAAAAATTGAAAAGGCTCTTGAAGGAAAAATCTAGTGCACTGACTCAATCAAAATCTGTTTTGCAGGGTTTTTCAAATCTGAAAGTTGATTATTTAATTTACAATGTAAAATAATTACTTGCATATGTTTTTTCTTGATATATTTGTTAAATAAAGTTTATAAAACATTTTCTTGATGGTTGATAAGTTACGCATGGTTTTGGATAGGTGCTGAATATATTCTCTAAGTGATATCCTTAGAGAATATATTCAGCACCTATCCCAAACCATGCGTAACTGGATAAGTTACGCATGGTTTGGGATAGGTGCTGAATATATTCTCTAAGGATATTCTCTTTAACATCTGCACAATTTTTTTAATGTTTGTCACGAAATTGTTCGCTTTAAAAGTATTTTCTTTTTTTTTTTTTTTGTAAGGGGGTGGGGGGTGGGGTGGGTGGGTTACTTTGCGCATTGTGAAATATTATTTTCCACTAAAAAAGTTAATTTACAGAATTATTAATCTTTCGATTTAAATACAGGTAATGGGTTGACACAGAGTCGACTTTAATTCAACACTTTGATAAACACTTTTGAGCTAAAATGTGATTTTGTGAACAGATAGAAGCTGCAAGGAGACATTTTTATTGTTTTTCTTAACATTTAAACCAAACTATTCGAGTTTTCACGAATTGATTCAATTGATTGCTTTAGGGTTTTTTTGTATTGACACTTAAGCTGACCATTGAGTTCTGAAGTAATTTACAGTTGTCGTTTGCATTTTAAACTGCTAGAATGGGTAGGACATCTCTGATATTATGTTGTGAAAATTTTTCCACGTTGAGCATGGTAACACAGTTTCAGGTATTCATCTTGTTTTTTCTTTGTCATTATTCGATGATGAATTTACTGTTTCTTCTCCTCTTTCACTTCTATGTTTTATTTAATGAGTAAGTTATACGCAATATTTGTGGATTCAATTTAGTGTTTTGTAAGTTAGGAAGCTTGGGTGTATAGGAGTATGGGGAAGCATCTTGGTTCTGTGTAATGGTAACACTCTGACTTATTATGTTAATTCGCGTACTTTTCTTTATGCGCAAGATTTCTCGTTTAAACTCTAATAATAACAATTCGTTCATCCATGTTTTTTTCCATTTTCAGGTTCCTGAAAAAAAAAAACACATGGACTTTGAGTGAAAAGGATAATGTTTAAACTGCGTTTAATCCCCTTAATTTTTTCATACTTTATTTTTACATTTCTTAAATATCAGAAGGAGTCTCATATTCTCAGATATTTGTTTTCATAAAGAACATTTTTGAAAAGAAGTTACCCCAACCTACACATAAAATCTGTCAGTTATACAAAAAAAGATTTTAAAATATCCTGAGTTCATTAATAACCTCATTTGAAGTATCGAATTGCATCATTTTTGGTTAAAGAAATGAAATTTTTTAAAGTGCAAATTTTAACACTTAAAAGACAAAATATCACGATGGAAATCTGAAGATAATTCTAGGGTAAATTACTCTTCAAATGAAAAAGAGTCTGAAAGATAGAGACTTTATTATTGTAGCTGTCTACAAAATATATTGATTATACTTATTATACCTTAAAATGGCTTTTTTTAGCTAGAGGGGTAATGAGATTTTACAAAAAAAGTTTGTCTGGTGACCTAGTAACCTTTCATAAAATCATTTGAGAGCATGTCGCATATAAATATTTGGCCTTGAAATCAAACAAAATTGAGTTGAGCATGTTACCAAATTATCTTATATCATAATTAAATATATTCTAAAAATAGGAGGCAAACAGAATTTTAAAAAATTAAATTCTATTTTATTTTCTTACATAGAATTTAATTTTATTAAGCCATTACTGAAACTCCTACATAAAATATTCACGTTTAAAAACGCGTCATACTTGAAACAGTAATAGGGTGCTAAATTCTTAACGTAAACAATTCCTGGACTGCTTTTTATCACTTTTAAGTAGGCAGCCTAGCTTATTTCCAACGTAGATGGGGCAGTAGGCAGAGTCAAAATAAAAAAAAAGGTTTTTTTACCCATGTCAATGGGTAAAAAATCATCACGTTTAACAGTACACGTAACCTCATCACGTTTGACAGAACTTTAATTAAACCATCGTAAAGTTGATACTGTCGCTTAAATTATCTAAGGTGATGCTGAAAGAAGTGCTTTACACGGATATCATATATGTACTACTACTATGGATCTACATAAAGTCTACCTATTCCTCAAACTGTCCCTTACTAGCAAGCACAATAGCCATCCGTTTAAATGCTTCAGCTATGGGATTCATGCAACAGACACGGCCAATAGCATCTTTTGAATGTGGCATGAGGAACAATCTGAACGCGAAGAGAGTGAAATTGCGTCGTGTTTAAAAATACCTATTAATTTAGGAAATTTAACTTCCTACAAACGGAATCTAAGAGCTTGAAGTGACAACTGTGCATAGCAGCTTAAAAACAAAATACTTTATTTCCTTTAGAATTGGTTTATTGCAAACGGTACATTTAATTCAATTGAGCATAAACTTTTTATATAAGGACATAGATACTCAGCTTCAAATAGAGACTTTGCAGCCGTTAAAAATCCCGCGAAACAAAGTAGTTTACGCAATGTAGATAATGTAAAGCATGCTATTTGCAGCTCTAGGCTTGACAGACCGTTCAAGGTTATTGACATATGTGTAAAATGTTATGTGTAATGTCAAACGTGATGAGGTTACGTTATTACAAAATGTTATGTGTAATGTCAAACGTGATGAGGTTACGTTATTGTTCTTTCTTTTGAGATGAAGAAAGTGAAAATGAATTGCACGTTTTGCACATGCCATTTTTTGGCCTTTTAAATAAAATCTTAGGGAAATCTTTCAAAAAAACAGAATGGAAAAATTTGTACAAGACCTTTGTGTTAGGTTCTTTAATTTTGAAAGCCTAATGCATATTGTTAATATTCAGATCCGGACTCAAGTACTCTTTCTCAGGTTTGGCACAACTGTAATAATTTTTATTACTGGAAAAGCTATTATAACTTTTTAACAACTTACCTATTGTGAAAAATTTACTTGAACTTTTTTACCCTTCCACGTTTGTCTTTAAAAATTGTCTAACCAGCTTTTTTTCTTTTAACACGAGCAGTCACCTTTTTGGTTCAAATAACAAAAACGTCTAGAAATGTTTTTTTGCATACCCTTTTGAAGTCTTCTTTACCATTAAGAACTTTACAATTAAGAATTTCATAATTAATTGCCTACTGCTATTGTTTAGGTCATCATTATTCCCATGTCGACTTAACTGGACGGGTAGCACTAGCATGAATCCGTGTAAAAGGTGTTAATGTTAAATGATTCCCAACTTATAAAAGCTTTCGAAGATTTTATGATTTTATTTTTTAGATTTTTTTAAAATGCTTTCATGCGCACTTACAAATGACCTTATAGAAAAAAAATAATAAAAAAAAAAAAACCTTAAAAACTAAAGGAGAGCACCAAGCAATTAGGTAAAAAAATCTTAATTTCAATAGTAATATTGTATACCCCCGTTTGTAGGTGTTTTTTTTTTAATATCTTTTGTCTGTTTTACTGATCTCATCCCCATCTCCGCTTTTTTTTTTTTACTTTCTCGTTTTCTCTTAAGTTCAATTTTTAAAGTTTTATTTAATTTGAAAGCATGTTCATCCATGATTGAAAATAAAACTAAAAAGCGAAGCGTTTAATAAGAATCTTAACTAAAATAATAAGAAAGAAAACTAACTGTATCAACAAGCTGACTAACAAATACTAAAATGAAATTAATGCGTGTCTAGTAATTATAACGGTGCGAATAGACTAAGATCAATTAAAGGGAACGACATGTGTGGAAATACAGACAGCTCCATTTATTGATACTTCTTTCTTCGATAAATAGGTAGTTTCTGGAGTTAGATCTTTTTGTATTGTATTAGCATGGGTATTTATATTTTTTTGGTGTAAAAAAAATATATTTTTTATATTATTTATTTTTTAAGAAACTTTGAATTTTCCATTTTTTTGATTTCAAATTATGATTTTTGTCGAACTGCTTCAAAAAATGAAAAAATCTTTTAAAACTGAACAAGTTATTTACTTCCTTTACCATAAAATTACAACGTTCTGCTCAAAAAGGTGACAAAATGATATAATTCCAAGAATCTGACAAACCAACTAAAAACAGTCCTTTCGCAAACACTTCAATGCTTTTTTAAATCGTTCTTTTATTGTGGTTTATCAAATGTTTCTTTAACAAGTCTTTTTAACATTCTTCTAAAAATTTCTTGATATGCGAAACAAATTTAACACATTTTCTTTATTTGTATGCTAGTTAATAATCTTTGCGTTTGTGCTGGTTTATTTTGAAGTTCTTACAAGATTAGACAAAATATCGACTCTCAATTTTATTTATATTTTAGGGTCATTTTACAAGAATATTAAGTAGAAAGTTTCACTACATATGTGGTTTTAGTTACTTAGTAGAATGGAAATTTTTTATTTTTTACTAATATCACTAACTCCTGAAGATAATCATAATAGGTGAATTTATGCGTCATGAATGGTATTCTTGTTAAATAGAGAAACTTTTTAAAACTGATTAATTAAAAACAACAGACAAACAAGTAAACATTTCGCATTTTTTGATTGCAACGGCATGAAACAAATATTGTTGATCTGTAGCAGTTATCTTTAAAATATTATTTTTATATTAACCTATGAAAATTTTTTTTACTATCCAAGGTTCCTGAATAGTAATGATTTTGTAACAGTGATCATTAAAAAAGAATTAATTTATACAATCACTCAAGTTTTTTGTTTCACGGTTGCCAGCTGTAAAACTGGATTTTTTTTTTTTTACCAAACTAAATAGAGAGTAGTTGCATGAAAAGCGATGAGTAAGAATTTCTATAAAATCTTTAGATGACAGAAGAAGTTATCAAACTAATCAACAGAAGCGTAATCAGGTATCTTAAAACATTCCTTACTTTATTTATTCACATTTTATAGTTCTTTTTAAGTAAAATTTTTTATTTAGAGATAAAATAAACTTTGATTAACTTTGAATAATTAAAAAAAAGGATGAGATTTAACATTTAAACTTCAGAACCGATAAGAAAGTTAAAAAAGAAAATCTCTTTGCTAGGGAATCAGAGAAACCATTTTTTAAAAAGCTCAGTGGCAGTTAAACAAAACTCAATACCTCAAAAAATAGTATTTTTTTTTTTAAGTTTCTAAAAATGTGGAAAAGAGTTCCTCTATTTCTAAAAAACTAAATTTATTTTTATAAAAACAGAAAGATGTCAGAAATCAGGCCCCCCACTGCACCCCAGCCATCTCTCCTTTCTTCTGTGAAAAGATTTTTACATCCTTAAATGTTTTTTTTAAACACTATTTGACAGCTTGGGTGTGGCAAGATCAGTTTGGTGCTCTTATTGGTTTAACCAAACACTCTTTCATATCTTTAATTGTCATGCAACAACTCAAAGGTGGTTCAAAAGCTTCATTCCAATCAATAAGATCCTTGAGTCTCTGAATATTTAGTGACTGGTGTTTGAAAAAATTAGGCCGTTAAAGAACATTCTTTGGTCCTTCTTTCCCACTATGCTTAACTTTGACGTTTAACAAGCAGATGTATAATTCCGGTTTTGGACCGCCTTCAGCGTTGGGTAATCATAGAGCCCTCAGTCAGGCTTATTAGATTCATCTGAGATGGTCCCAACGGTTACAGACTGAAACATAAGTTTAACGAATTCTCAGATCTGAGCTTGTAATTGTTGGGACCATCTCAGATGACTTTAGTAAGTCTGACCCTGGGCTCTACGATTACCCAACTCTGAAGGAGGCTTAAAATAGAAGTACTACCTCAGCGGAGCTAGGGTGCGCACACAGACATATAAAAGGCATATGAATATTGGCGTTCGAGATGCCCGTCTAACCATTCACAATCCTACCTACAACACCGCCACTGCTACTCATACGTCAGTGGTTGCACCTACATATCCAAACTTTACAGCTCGCTGCTGTAGGAGTATGTTTTACTTCGAAGCCCTCTCTCACTCTTTGCTATTGCATCGACCACGACAAACATATTCACATCAACAGAAGCTGCTCCAAAATAATAATAATAATAAAAATAATAATAATAATAATAATAATAATAATAATAATAATAATAATAATAATAATAATAATAATAATAATAATAATAATAATAATAAGAAAAATACAAATAGTAATAATAATACAAATAATAATAATAATAATAAGAAAAATATAAATAGTAATAATAATACAAATAATAATAATAATAAGAAGAAAAGTATAAATATTAAAATAATAATAGTAATAATAATAATGATAATAAGAAATAATAACAATAATAATAATAATAATAATAATAAAAATAATAATAATAATAACAATAATGATAATAAAAATAATAATAATAATAATAAAAATTATAGTAATAATAGTAAAAATAATAATAATAATAACAATAATAATAATATTAGTAATAATAATATTAATAAAAATAATTATAGTAATAATAATAGTAATAATAATAATAATAATAATATAAACAATAATAATAA
>QPEY01002057.1:182748-204720 GCA_014706445.1 Hydra viridissima
AATAATAATAATAATAATAATAATAATAACAATAATAATAATAATAAAAATAATAACAATAATAATAATAACAATAATAATAACAATAATAATAATAAAAATAATAATAATAATAATAATGATAATAATAATATTAATAATAATAATAATAATAATAATAATAATAGTAATAATAATAGTAATAATAATAATAATAATAATAATAATAATAATAACAATAATCATAATAAAAATAATAATAATAGTAATAATAATAATAATAATAATAATAATAATAACAATAATCATAATAAAAATAATAATAATAATAACAATAATAATAATAATAATAATAATAATAATAACAATGCTAATATAAACGGTAATAATAGTAATAATAATAAAAGTAATAATAATAATAATAATAGTAATAATAAAAACAATAATAATAATAGTAATGATAATAATAATAATAACAAAAATAACAATAATAATACTACTAAAAATAATTATTATAAAAATAATCATAATAAATATAATAATAATAATCAAAATACAAATATTAATCATAATAGTTATATTAATAATGATAATTATGATATTGATAATAATAATAATAATAACAATAATGATAATAATAATAATAATAATAATAATAATAATAATAATAATAATAATAATAATAACAATAATAATAATAATAATAATAATAATAATAATAATAACAATAATGATAATCTTAATATTAATATTAATAAGAAGAACAATAATTATAAGAGGTATATAAATATTTATTTTTATATGTAATAGTAATAGTTATAATAACAGTTCTAATAATAACAGTTAATATATTAAAAATAGTACAATTAGTTACAGTTATAATAGTAGTAATGATAATTATTTTTAATGATAATGAGGTCTTTTCTTCGTTGCATTATTTTCTTAATTTATTTCAAAAGAGAGCTGGTTTTTTTAAAAAATATCTTAAGTTTATGAATTAAGACTTCATGAACTGCTGACGAACGTGGCAAAAATATTTTTGTCAAAATTGTGGCAATCATTAATGAACTTGCAATTCGAAATAGACTTATTATTACATTAAGATGGTTCTAAAGCAAAATACAATTATCTACTCTCTCTTAAAAGTGTCTTTAAAAGACTATCTTTTTAACTCTGTGTGTTGCTATTTAGGAAGTTGTAAATTTAAATAAAGTTTTACAAAAATACTGTTAAATTTTCTTACATGGACCTTATTTTTAATTTCTTGATAAATCTCTTTAAATAGCTTGATGATGAGGATGAAGTGAAGTCTATTTTTACTTATAATTGTTTTTTTGCATACTTCTGTTTGAGTGTGTGTAAAGACAAATTTTCCCCTAATATCTCATAGTTTTCATAATCAGGGTCAGTTGACAAGAGTCTGGTTCGAAGTCTACTAGCTTTTGAACCGCAACTGCTCTCATTAACACCATGTGTTCCTCTATAAAAATATTTACCTTTTAATGCTGTATGGCATTGCCAACAACACAACTTCGAACACCCTATGTAACAGTTAATTGGAATATTATTTATTTGTGTAAGCTTTATTTCTGCATGACAACCTGGCTCTTCAGTATTTGGTATGGTATCATGATCTGTAACATGACTTGTAACTGGTGTGATTCTTCTCAAATAAGAAATTTTTGTCACATCTTGTATAGGTCTTAGAATAATATTTTCAGAAACATGGTAAAGCAACTTGTGATTTAAAACATTTTTATAGGCCTCAAAAACTGCTCTTATTGCCTCATTGTATAATTCCTTTTCTGTTTTTCGTTTAGTTATATAGCTTAAAATATCTGTCTTATACTTTCCTGCTATTACATTTAAAAGATTTAAAACAATATGTTTTATTTCTTTCTCCTCATTAGAGTCTCTTATCTCCTGCGCTGTATTGAAGTTTTTTGCTAAGTTTACTCTAAAATCAACGTTTAAAACTAAATAAAGAGCAATTGTTTCTTTTATCACAGACCTGAGTGAGTGGTCGTCATTTAAATGAAGTTTATTAATTTTCTCTTGGATCCACAAGGTTCTGCGATTTTCAAAATTGTCTTTATTGTTAAACGACAGTAACCATCTGCCTTCTACAATCGAAACTGCTGCACAAGGTGTATATACGGCAAACAAACTAGCTACCGAATCTAAATGTCTTTCCTTTTCGTATTGAAAATTCTTCCAATTATCATCGTAGTTCTCATCATATTTATTATTGTCAGACTGAGACATTCTAAAAAACTTTTAGAGTAAGCTCATCAGTTCTAAATATATATATATATATATATATATATATATATATATATATATATATATATATATATATATATATATATATATATATATATATATATATATATATATATATACAATTAATACAAATTCTCTTAATGTACAGTGACTAAATTGTAGTATGTTTTTTGCGGAGAAAGCCACATACTATAATATAGTCACTGCTTATTAAGAGATTTGTGTTAATCGATTTTTCATATCAATATATATATATAAAATTTTACTAGCTTTAAATTAACAGACATCTTTGATTCCACTAAAACAAAAATTGTTTGTAAACTTTATACAAAATATGTAATGTAAACAATATTATTGCTATTTTAATTATTTAAAAGTTATAAAAAACTTAAGTTATGTGTTCGTTGTTAAATAAACTTTGATTAAATTTCGTTGATTAAAATTCATTTAGAATTTTCAAATGGTATATAGAAGCTTTTGGCACCTCCTGATACCTTCTGCTCTATATGTAGTGTGTATATATTGACGTGAGGTACAAATTTTTGAATAAGGATTACGGAGCCTACCAGAAGAACAAATAGGGTGCTGTCCAAAAATTATTAAGTAATAGTGCTATTTTATAATAATAATATTATAAAAAAATATTGGGATTACATTCCAAAGTTCCTCTGATTGGTTTCACATACCATAAATTTGTAAAAAAGTATTATTATTGATAGATTGTTGAATAAATTTGATGCATTTGTATCAATTAAGCGCCTGCGTCTCGGAATCGTTTTCTCGAAATGAACCGGGGCAAGCGTAACAAGACGAGAAAAGTCTTGGAAAAAAGTAAAGGTAAAAAGGAAAAAAGTACAAAGGTAATGGAATGAAGTTATAATCGGAATAAAGTTATAAATCGAGACAATAATTTTGTATCGGAATTTAAAAATTGTGTTATAAAACGTTACAAGACAGATCAATTATATTAACTAGATATCTAACTCGCGCTTTTGCAGTGAAGAAAATTTTTTGCCAACCAACTTTATTTTGCCACCCAGAAATTACGCACAGTGACTCAAAACAACAAAAGAAATGGCAATAAACCTCTCACAACTTTTTTGTAAATATAGCCCTTTTTTAATCAATTTAAATTACAATGATTATTTATTTAAAAAGTAAAAACAGTTTTTTCATAAAACTTATATTTTATTTTTTATGGTTAAAAGAAGTTAAAACTTTTAATATTATTTTCAAAGAAATCTAAAAAATGAGAGATTTTTATTTAGTAAAAATGGAGAACTTTTAATCTAAATTAAAGTCTATATTTACTTTTAAGATAACATTTTTACTTTATATATTTCAAATATATTGAATAAAAAAATTCCAACCTAATTTTTTTTGTTCATACCTTTTTGTTTATTTTTTCTAAGATAATATAGAATATATACATACTTTTTTGTTTTAAGTATCAGCTAAAAAAAAAAGTTCCACCGAGTTCGAAGAAGATATATTTTTTTTTTTCAGTTAATTAACACTTTTACTTTTAGAATATAAAGGGATTGCTGCGGTCACCTGCGGTATAAAGAGTTATTGAAGAAATAAAAATGTCAATGAACCCATAAAAGCCTTGTCTTCCACCATTTTTTAACAATGGTTTGTTATATTAAAATATATGAAAATGGCGGAAAATAAGGTTTTTATGGACTCATTGACATTTGTATTTCTTGAATTTGAGTTTTTTACTTGTATGACTTGTTTCAACATATCAAATGTAGTTTCAAGAAACATATTTTTATCATTATATGGTACTTAGAAATTTGTTAAAATGTTTTAATTTGAATAATGATTTACTTTTCAAGAAGTGCTAGATATTTGAAATAGCATTACTTAAAAACTTCAGTATTTTCTGTAATATACAAGTAACATTATTTACTTAAACATTATAGGGAACGTCATGTCATAATTGTCAAAGAAGTTATTACAAGTTAAACAGTGAAAAATAAAAAATGACATAAAGTACTCAAAAATGTTTCTGATATATATTAATGATTTTAAAAACAAAAACAGCAAAAAGATTAGATCTTATCCCGAATATACGTGAATTAGGAGTGGATAAATTTTGATTATGGAAGGATTTAACGAAATCATATAAAGGTGAAGAAATTAGCAAAGTGAATATAAATTAAGGTTACTTTAGATAGAGTTATTTCAAAAGTGAAGAAAAAACCTAAAACAGTGTTGTAGAAATAATGATTCTTTTAAAAAAAATGGATACCACTGGCTTCAAGAAAATCTTCAAGAAACTTAGCCCTTGGACACATTTTATCCCCTTCTCGCACGATATTTTATTGGAAAAAGTGAAATAATATCCTAAAAAATTTTTTTTTTTCTCTTAGTTCAGCTGCTACCATTAATTTTGCTGAAGCTGTATTTATATACAGCCATCAGACAATACTATCAACATCATGTTGTAATTGATATTAGCATATGCCAATTACAATGCAGCCTAAAATCGATTTTGTCATATGTCAATGACCATGACATTTTTTTTAAGTGTCAAAAATTATATGTCAAAAATATAACAAAGTAATTTTTCATAACTTATTTTATTTTTTCATAGATACAATAAAATGAAATGTTCCATAATAATACTAGAAATTATAAACTATCTCAGATCTTGATAAAGCATTCAAAACTCATCTGTCTCTTCTGATTCATTGCTTAGAAGGCTTTGGCTCATGAGATTTACAGTCTTTTTCTTTCTTTTCAAGGATTTCAAGGCTTTAGTTTTGTCATAGATTGCTTGTAAATAAGTAGCTTCAAAGTAGGTTTGAGATTGAGAGCCTGGAGATGATGGTATTTCCTCCATGGGCTGATCTTCAACATCCTCCTTGCTGAGGTACCACTTTTGAACAAAAGGTGACAATATGGAATAGTTGCCTTTAATGAATATGCACTGACTTGCGAGCTCTGGTGATAAATTGAATCTTTCTCTTGTTATGACTCGTCCAGCCTGAGAAAATGCTCTTTCTGAGGATGCAGATGTCGCAGGTATTCCAAGGAATCCTCTTGCCAAATCAGCAAGGAGTGGGAGAAGATGTTCGTGTGCCTTCCACCATGCCAAAGGACAGGTATGTTCATCAGCTCTTGGTAAACCAAAGTAATGGGTGAACTCACGTAGTAATGGTGGTTTATTCATTCATTTGATGAAAAAATATCATTGTCATTGGGCCTCAACTCATTTAGAAACAAATTCTCCACTTCCAAAGCATCATTAGGCAGGCCTTGAACGTCCTTGACTCTCTATTTCTGGATGCTTGGAGATGTTATGTCTTCATTATAAGTCTGCATTGCTGTTGGGTGATTTGCCGCAAGCTTCTCAATTAAATTATCCTTGAACTTTGTAGTTCCCAAGAAGTGCCCTTTGCAGAAGGAATTTAGTAGTTGTCCAACTGCAAGTGGAAAGATTCCAATGCCTTTCAAAGGAAATTTTGCATGCAGATTTTTAAGTACTTCAGAAAAGAATAACTTTGCAGATTCACTGTAGTTTTCCTTGGCAACAAGTCTTTCAATAAATCCAAAAAGTATTTTGAGCTTGAGTAATGCCTGATGCATCCTTGGTTGGGTGTCACATGACAGCCATTCACTGAAATCTTTGATGTAGCTCAAAACAGGTAGTAATTATTCAAAAAGTTCCATTTGATCTTCATCTGGTATAGCATCATGGAAATCTACCTTGTCAAATTTCAGCTTTAGAAGAGGGTACTTCATTCATCAATGAGTTGAAGGTGAATATTCTATTGGGTTTCAGAATAGGTTGGAATTTTTAATGGAGATACAATATGAGACATGTACTCATTTTCAAGGAGAGTAATGTAACTTGTAGAATGATGCATTTTTGATAACAATTCTCTTACAGTTCTGAAAACTAATGAAGACAATTAGTCTGATTCAAATGCTTTTCTCAAACAGTTATTTAGCTTGTGATCCATGCACTGCATACTGTTTTCATCCAATGAGCTCAAGTATTTACTTTTCCTTAGAGCTACTGCCATATTGCTTGCTTGATCCACAACTGCTGCAATTGAGAGATATTGAAACCCTTCTTTTTCAACAATTTCATCCATATAAAATGCAATATTTTCTCCTGTGCGTCTGACAGAGAATGGCTGCTCCTGATACACAAAGGTGTTGTACCTGAAATTTTAAAAATGATTTTATTTAGGTAAACAAAAATTTAAGCAAAGGAGGTAAATTTTTTTGCAACTATACAAACAAACAAAAACTATCGACTTTGAACTTTACTAGACTGTGTGAATTAATTTAAGGAAGAAAAATCGTAGCTATATTTAAAGCAAGGATTTCTAACAATCAAAGCCTATCAATTTTAAAACTATATTGCCCTAAATGAGTGCAGTTCCCATAAGTTATAAGTACAGCTATACCACAGCATTGGGAATAAAAATGCCTTTTAATTTTAAGAGCTTTCAATTTTGTTCAGAGTTTCAGCTTTTTTAACTTAATATCCCAGGCAGTGCTGGGTACTTCAGCTACTTAATAATATAGTACAAAAGTTAGTTTGTTCTTATGAAAAAAAAATATTCTTACTCAAATTTCTTTGTTAAGTAGTGCATTGTCACGGCCATATAGGCCTCCTTGGTGACTGAAGTCCAGTAATCTAGTGTGAATGTCATCGTTTTGCAGTCAGACAAATCGGACTTTAGCTTGTCCCTTAAAGCTACAAGAAGAGAGTGATGAAGCAGAGGCACTTTGTTCATGGCAAAGGTAGTGGAGTGCTTCAAGTTTGCTTTTGGCATTAAGTATTCCATGAGTTCCTTGTATGTCTTAGAATCAAGAAGAGCAAGTGGTAGATCAGCCCTCACAATCAATTTTTTAATGTTCATGTCAAACTCATATTGCTTCACACTCTTCACTGGGTATTTTATGCACTTTGATTGTCTGCTGTCAGCCATCGAAATACCAGCTTCTTCTTCAATTCGTTTTTTAACCTTTTCTTTTATTTCATGTACTATCTGAGTAAATTTTTCAGGATTGACTGATCGCAAATGCTGTTTATGATTTGCTGCGCTGCTTTTTTTCACCTTAAATATCTTGTTACGTATCAAAACTTGCCACATTTTGATATGCAGTACCCATTTGGCTTGCATACATAAAAATAATAATTCTTACCATCAATTTTTCTGAAATATTTCCAAACAGGAGATGGCATATTGAACTTGAAAAGAGTCTTCTTTTTGCTATGAAACTTTGTACACAACTACAAATTATGGACAAAAAACTGCCGATTATATATCAATTGTTCATGTTCACATGCCCTACAATGCTTACTTATTAAATTTGCAATAACGAAAAATTAATATTTAATCGTCGAATGAAATGGCATTCGTATTACAAATGAAGTATCACAATTAAAATTCAAGTGCCGAAATTGTACAAAAAATTACGAAATAAATATATTTACGAAAAGATTTTTTCGTCTTTGTCATTTTAAAAGCAAATTGGCATAATTTCGTAATATTTATTTTTTCATTAGCATAGCAATTAGCAGTTGAAAAAATTTGTCATTGACATAGTACTAGGATATAACACTTATCTGCTATGACTGCAGGTCTAATGATATATAACAATTACAATGCCAAAATCATGTCAAAAAGCTAAAACCAGCATAGTATTTTCTGATGGCTATTTATATAGATGGTATAACAATATCAATAGTAGCAGCTGAAATAAATAATGGTAACTGTGCCAGAAATTCATTATTTAAATTTCACTTTAAGGATTAACTATTATGTCTCGTTATGTCTCGTTATGTCCCGTTAAAAAGATGTAAATTCCGGGAAATTGTAAAGCTCCTATTTTGTCCGGAACATCTCGCCTCGTCTCGGTGTCGTCCCGGATTTCGACTGAAAGTTGAAAATTGTCTCGATTTTTATCGCTAATCGGGACTAAGCTTTTAGGATCGCCTCGTTTTGACTCGAATAAAAAAATCAGAAGACGCAGACGCTTAGTATCAATTTCACCTAAATGATAAATTTTCATTATTTAGTGCTAAAGTTACATAAGTTTTTTTATGTTTGGTCTACATTTTCGGCGCATGTAGCAAAGTCATACTTTTTTAAGCATGATTATTAGGCTATTTCATGCTAATTTTTTCTTCCAGAAAATAGCTCTGCATTCTAAAAACTCATAAATAATTTCACTAAAAAAAAATAAATCGAAAAAATCCGAAATGTTTGAACAACCGGGAATCATATTTTAGCATCACTTCTATCCCCGACAAAAAATTTTAATAAAAGTTCTTAGTTTTTGCTTGTGGCTTTATATTTTAAGAACTTTTGCTTGAAACTTTATGCAAAAACACTTTCAATTAAAAATATCTAACAAAAAAATAAACTTTTTGCTTTTTGTTTTCAGTTCTCAATTATTTTTCCGCGCAATGACATGGAAAAATATTTAAATATATATGAAACCTTTAGTGAAATTGCTAAACTTTTCTTTGATATTAATTTTGGGGATAAGTTATCCGTCTCTTTTGCAAAATTAGATAAATAAAAATAATCATAGACATTAGAATTAATGATAATTTCGAAATTTAATGGTTTGTAACTGACAAATGTTTTTAGGAATGTTCTATATCGCATTTTCACTCTGAGCCTCGTAACTCTCTCACTTCTTCATCAATATCTGTGATTAAAACTTTGATAAACATATGAAATCAATACACATCTTGTTATTGAAAACATTTATTTGAAAACTTTTAAAACTTTGTGGAAAGTTAAGAGCAAAATTTTAAAACATAATTTACGCTATGAACACAAAGTTTTTCAAATTTTCTTTAAAAACCTGAAACAATGTCTAAACGATAAACTTTTAGAATCAGCAAACCAATTTAAAAAAATTTTGAAATTGGTTTGCTGATGACATTTGCAAACATAAGCAAAACTGTCGAAAAAAAGCATTTAAATTTCAAAAATACAGTAGCATGCCAAAGTTTATAAACAGCTATATTTTTCAAGTTTTTTCGTCATAACTTTTTGACTTTTCACTGAAAATAAATGAAATCTTCAACAATTGCTCCTACACTCTTTTTTCATAGTATAGTTTACTCAAAAAAAATATAACTTGTAACGGAAGAGAGAAGTTCAAATTTTATCAAAAACACAATTGTGCAAAGCTTTATAGGCAAATGAAAAAATCGAAAAAGGAGATACCTATAATTCCTCCACAATTTTTCATCACACCACATTATTATTATTTGGATAGCCTCTAGATTTTAATTTTGCTCAACTGCAACTAAGTTGATAAGAACTTATATTGGGATATTTACCCAACAATCCGAAAGCACCTGGAATAAAACATAGGGGAGAACCTTAATGAATGGGACGATTATTGAATGGGACAAACTCAGATTCTTATAGAAGCATCGATGTAAGGATATTCAAATTCCTGTAAAAAAGAGTGATAGAAACAAGAACTCAACTGACCGACTCATTCATCCTGTTGCTCTATGACCGTAATGACAATGGATGTTATTGTGGTTTCGAATGTAAAAAGTAATTTTTAAAAATGTTTTTTTTTTTCTCATTTTGCAGCAATTTTTGAAGTTATGGAAAATAAAATTCCGTTCTTAAATAGATAACAGTCTCTAGTACTACAGTGAGTAAAACATTCAAGCTTAATTAATAGTGTTTTTGGTGAGACTAATCATTTTTGGATAAAGTAATGCGCATATTGAATGGGACAACATACTACCTATTGAAAGAATTTAATAAAGTATTATTTACAGCTCAGCATAGGGATGCTGCAGTCCCTTAATTTTATCCCCATGCGTAATGGGTATTATTTACACACTTTTATACTGCAATATTTTACTTAAATAAAAATAACTAAATGTAATATTCTAAAATAAGAAAGTTCTGCTTTGATTGAAATTTAATTAGAGTTAAAATGTTTAAAGTTAAAAATATTTTTTGTGTAGTCTTTATGTATGTATCTATATATTTAACTACATTTACAATTAACAAACTAATTTGAAAAATGATTGAATTAAATACGTTTATTTTTAATTCTTTTATGTATGTCCCATTCAATGAGACATACTTAATGAATGGGACAAATGTCATGCTCCAATAAAACTCTCTTTTTACCAATAGCCAAATGCAAATCCAATATTTTTGTTTTACTATATCATTGAGTAAGAGTCGGTGGTTATCAAACATATTTAAATATATACTTTAATCAATTTTATTTACGTTTAAAAAGCATTTTGCAAAAACTGTCCCATTCATTGAGGTTTTCCCCAATTTATTGGTCGGTTTTTTTTCAAGTGACAATCTTTTAATTGACAATCCAAATGTTCCCAAAATTCTTCTATTGGATTTAGATCTGGTTTTTGCCAAGGCCAGTCCGAAATAAGAATTTTTATCAAATTGAAAATATTTTTGATTGAGCTTGCACGATTGTTGTCCTGGTGGAACTTCCAACCACGAGGCATTTTGTCTTTTTCATGTGGTAGCATAACATTCTTAACTATTTCTAAGTTCAAATTCTGATCCATGATACCTTTGATCCGATGAAGTGGAGCAATAAAATCACAACTGAAGAATCCCCAAACCATTTTATTTTCACTATCATGTTTAACTGTTGGCATTTGATACTTACTTGCTAATCTTTCATTTTTCGAACATCTCATGTACTCGATACCATTGCTACCAAACATACAAAACTTTGATTCGTCACTGAATAAGACTTTTGACCATTCTTTTGAAGACTTTTGACCAATCTTTTACAAACTTCATTTGGGCTGAGCGATTATTTATTAATATTAATGGTTTCTAGGCAGGACAATGACAAACAAATTATGCTGACGCAGGCGACATTTTGCTGTTTATATGCTGCATTTTACAACCTCTATTGTTCAAATTAGTATTTAATCTAACAGCACTTCTGCGGGGATCTTGTTTTGATTTTCTTACCAAAGTTCTGTCTCAATGCTCTCCGATTCTCTTAACTAGTACGCTATTTGTAAATTTTTGCACGGTTTTCTTATCGAAAAAGTTTGAATTTCTTCCTTCCATTACAAGTTATCATTTTTTAAAATAAATCATACTATTTAATCACATTATAGGAACAATTGTTAAAAGTTTCATTCATTTTCAGTGAAAAGTCAAAATGTTTGGACTAAAAAACATGAAAAATTTAACTCTTTATAAACTTTTGCACGCTACTGTATTTCAAAATCTAAGTATAGTTCTAAACTTTCATTTGGTGTGGTTATTAGTAACATTACAGCAATAAACTTCAATGAAAAATATATCAAAAACATTATCAAAAGCACCATAAACTGAAATAAAAAGTTCAAAACCTAAAAGTAATTTGAACTGCGATAAAGTGACATCAATGAAATTTCATTTTGATTTTATCAGAGAGCTTTACATTATTTAACAGAAAATTCTTTTTTATTTGGCCGTGGAGATATTTGGTAATAAATCATTTATTATTAAGCAATTAATTATATTACTTAGAGAAGGACTTGGGTCTTAAGACTTTAAAAAACTTTTTTTTTATGCTTTATTATTTTAAGTTAAAACAAAATTAACAAACTTACGTTTCTCTTATTTTTATCATATTATTCAAACCAAGTTTCGAACGATTTATGGCCATTACCTTTCTTGATAAGTCCTGCCCTCCTTTATAACTTTTTTTTCGTGGGAATAAAATTTAGTTGGTGCGTCTGCAACCTGTTTCTCAAAGCAAAGTATAGTCTGTATAATTGACTTAGAAAAAGCATACCATGCTAAATGTCAAACTGTTGGTATAACAATATTTATTACTTCACTATACTGGTGCTTCAGAAGTCTAAGTTGATAAAGAATGTGTCTTGGACATTCTGTAAACCTCTGTCTCACCTTAATTTTAAACTACAACAGCATGTTGACTCCAACAACAAACTCTATAGTTAACTGAATAGTTTTTAAATCCTTTCCTTCAAGTGTTCTTCAAATTCTTCTTCATGTTTTGAGATCCAAATTCTGCAAAGACTATTAGCAGTCGTTAACCATTTGGAATGAATAACTGGACCAATTTCAAGTAAAGCCATATCTTTTAATTCAATTATTTATGTTTTCAATTAGCATTTAATAATTGAATATCAATTAAAAACATAAATAATTGAATTAAAATGTTATCTTACTTCTTCCTTGAATCTTCTTTCTTTAGTTTTAACCAGCTTTTTACAACTACACATAAGACAAACACTCGTTTGAATTTTTGCGAATTCGAATTTATCGAGTCAAAGCAAGTGTAAATAAAAGTGTGGGATTATAAAGAAAACAAAGTAAAACAGTAGCAGCAACACAGTGCGCATGGCTGAAGCTAATTTAAAAAAATATTAACCATAAGTATGCAATTTTTAAACATTAACATAAATATATTAATAACAAGTTAACATAAACCTTTTTCATTAATTTACTTTTAACTTTTAAGTTGGAAATATATGAACACATTATTTACATATACCAGGTATTTTTAAAAATTATAGTTAAAAAAAAAATTTGTTTAGTATGACAGAGCCTAATGAAAATGCCTCATGGTAAAGCGGTTTATCCTTTTTTGATGTGACTTTATTTAGTAAAGTCGTTTCTTGTTACTAACAAAATTTAAAAGAACTTTTAGTGTGTTCTTTATAGTGCCGAAACCAATGATAAGTAAATGCTATATTATAATTAGAATACTGGTTTAAGTATTTCTCAATATTTATTGATTTTTGAAATCTTTGACGAAATAAAAAGAAGTTTAAAACGGAGAAAAATGGAAATTAAAATGACAAGATAAGTTCATTGATAATTTTCTTAGAAAGTTCCTATGAAAATAGACAAGCCTCCTTAAAAGTTTTGGACGATGAAATTTTTGTTTTAATATCTTAAGACGATTATAATCGAAATGGGAGTTACTTGTTCATGGGACAATTCCGTATTTGATATTTTCAATGATTTAATCCAGTTTCTAAATTGTTCATTTGTCTGTGATCAACAACACGATCTCCTTCCTTCCATATTTTGTAACTACTTTAATAGTAGGGCAACATGTGGGCATAACCTAAGATCAGTCACTTTTAACAACTTAACCATCCCACAAAAACAGACAACTAAACATGGAATAAATTCCATTACATATCAGTGTATCCTTTCTTGGAACACCCTTCCGTACACGCTAAAAACAGATTTTATCCTTTGATCCAAGAATCTGTTCTGAAAGTCACTCCATCATTTTTACTTAAAAAGTTACGCTTAACTTTATTCTTTACCTCTATAACTTTTTTCTTTATGTTTATGTACATTTTATTATTTCTTATTTTTGTATATGTGAATATATCTCTGTATATGTAAATACATTATGATAATTATTTGACCTATATTTTATCTCTTTTAAAAGTCTTTTTTATGTATTACTTATAAATTTTTGTAAAGTTCTACTTTTGCTATGTGACTAGTTTATTTCTTATGATTTCCTCTTGTCTTTTCTTTATATTATTTAGGTCATTGTGTTTTATTAGTGAATTACTATTTGCAATGACCTGTGTTTTTTGTAATATCCTTAACACAAAATATATTGAATTGAAAAAAATTGAAAAAAAAAGATAACCATGCAAAGCTATGATATATAAGCCAAAATATTAAGGAATCTTACAACAAAAATTGTCTAAAAATTCCAAAATTAAAAGTTCAACGTTTTTATGGTGATGTATTTGGAATTAGTTTTCTTCGAAATTTCTTCGGCCAACAGACCCTTCCTACATAGGACCGAACAGCCTTCGCCAAAGCACCCAAAACAAATTGCTTTAACTTTCCGTAAGATATCTCAAGATAGTGACCCAAATTATGAAGCGAAAACCTTTAAAGAACCGCACTTATCAATACTAAGTGAAGGTTGCTCATGTTTCTGATATGAAAGAGTCTTACGAAAGTATTAGATTTCTTCTTGAAAAAGTTAAGTAAAGTGAACACACTTAGGAAAGTTTGTGGAGGTTTTAAAAAGATTGAATGAGAGTTTGGGCGTTATGAGTGACAAGGAAGGCGAAAGGTTGTATTGGGATATTTCCGTATTGAAAAAGCTCTTTTAAGGGAAATGGAGTCAAAAATTGCAAGCAGATTATTAATGGAGATTTAGAAGAGACTTAACAGAGCCAAATTTAATTAAATATATATGAAAATCATATGTATTTAATGAAAATCATAAGTATTTATTGTATATTGTACATGTGTATTTTATGAAAATCAGAAGTTTTTATTGTACATTAAACAATAATTTCTCTAAGTGTAAATATATTTTGATGTCACAAGGTAAAATGATTAATTTTTTTTCAGTGATATATTATTGTTTGGTGGCTCTTGCCTATTTAAAATTTAAAATTTATTTTTTATGTGACAAAAAAAAGTTAAAACTTTGTTACCGAACGAAGTTCTCGAAAAATGATAATAAACGAATTAAAAAAAGTTAACTCATGTATTTGTGTACCACGATATTGCTTTTAAGAAAAAATGCGACATATCAAAAGTATTACTTTAAATAGCTTTAGCGACAGCTCTCAATTTGCTTACGCAGCAATTTTATATACTCAAGAAAAAACTACTAGCAGTTTTTAATATATTAGTCTAATAAACCTAAATAAGCAAAAATAATCTTTTTAAATGTGATTTTATTGTGTATATTTCTGGTTGCTAATAAAGTTTAAGAGAGCCTTATTGTGTTCGTTAAAAGTGACTCTCATAATTTATTTATTATTGTTTTAGTTTATTGGCACGTTATTCTCCGCAGACCCCGCTTTTTAGTTTATATTTTGTTGGAAGAGCAGCGTGCTTCCTCTTTCTCATTAGAACCGGTGAAAAATAAAGTTTTACCAAATAAGCAGACTTCCCAATCTACGAGATTTTACATGGTGCCCAATAAAAAACTATGAAGAGATAACGAATTAAAAGATTAGAGAAAGGAGATTAACAAGTGTTAAAAAAAAGCTTCAGTTCATGAACTTTGAAGTAAATTTAGTACGTCCTAAGAAAGAGTTTATTTTCGTTGAATAGGTTTATTGTGATAAGATTGGAAAGATTTGATAGGATTTAAAAATCAGTCATTGAAGTTTTGATTGTGTGCCCATTCAATTTTTTTTGAGTTGTGCATATTTATTTACAATTGGCAGCCGCATTATTGAGGAAAAAAGAGAGATGAAGAGCATTACAACTAAATTTTAGAAATTTGTTGGGCGAAAAAAGAGAGGAATTAGAGAGTGAGAGCTTAACCATGCTAAACTAATGTTTAAAAAATAGTTTAAGCGAAAGTTACCAGAGGTTAAACAATGCTGATGAGGAAATATTAAATTGTTTAGATCAAGAGGAAAATTAAAATGACATTTTGTAAAGTACAACATCAGGTCTTAAGTTTTATCATGTGTTAATGGCTGGAGTGATACTAAATAAAAAAATTTTAAAAATAAGTGACTCAAATTAAGATTTTATCAAAAGTTAGTCAATCTAAGTGTGTTTCACCTCAGATAGAATGGCCAGCTTTTAATAGGAATCCTGTAGAATGGCAGGGTTTCTGGGACTTATTTAATTTATCAATTCATAGGCATGAAGGCTAGTGTGGGATAGATCGATTTAACTATGCAAAAAAATCTTTGTCTTGCCAAGCGTTAGCTACTATTTTAGGATGTTTCTTAGCTCAGAAAATTATAACGAGGCAACTGAAATCTTGACTAATAAATATTAAAATACACATGCTTTAGTTTCAGAAAATACGGATTCTTTATCAAAAATAAGTAACGGGTGGCTCAAGATAAATGGCATATGTAGTATTTTTATTATAACTTTGTTATTTTTTTAGCTAGAACAGTGAATTTTTTTTTAAAAGATTTATTATTAAATTCTCTATAAATCTGTCTTGATGGCTTTGTTTTATGGTTTTTGATTTTATTTGTAGATAATGAAATCTAAAGATTTGCAAAAACTTGTACTTTTTAAATACCAAAATGGTGATGGTCCATCAAAAATATTTGCTGATATTAAGGGTGTCATTGGGTTTCGTACAATAAATCGGTGGTGTCAAATGATAAGAGAGACAGGCTCTATCGAGTTGAAATGTCCAACAGGTGGTCCAAGATCAGTTTGAACAAATGCAAACATTCAAAAAATCAGAAGTCGCCTGAAACGTAAAAAGAGGATTTCATCTCAAAAATTTGCTAATGAACTCAATATCTCCAGAACCAGTGTTCAAAGGATCTCAATTTGCAGAAATACAAACACAGAGTTGAACCACTGCTTACAAATGGTCAAAAAGTCAAGAGAATTAAATTTGCAAATTGGATAAGAAACCATTTTCGAAAAGAACAAACACTGAAAATTCTGTTTTCAGATGAAAAAATTTTTGATTTAAATGGTATGTACAATGCCCAAAATGATCGCATATGGTCCACTAATCGTAATGAAGCTGATAAAGATGTTGGTATTAAATAGAAACAAAGATTTAGCAAACTTAAATAAGCATCATTTAACTCAAAAATTATCATGGTGTCATGATAATTTTCCTGCTTTTATTGACAAAAACCACTGGCCATCTCAATCCTTTAGATTACTCAATATGCGATGAACTCGTTCACCAAATAAAATGGAATAAAATTAAATCAAAATTAACATTAGTTCAAGAACTTAAACGAGCTCTAAAAAACATTAGAGTAAATGTAGCTTTAGAAAGTTGTACTAGCTGGAACAATCGCTTACATCGTATGTCAAAAAATAATGGAGACTATTTACATTAAATAAATCATGTCATTTTGCAGAGAATTTAAAAAACTTTTAAAAAAAAATTTACTATTCTAGCTTAAAAAATTACAAAGTTATAATAAAAAAACTACCTATGCCATTTATCTAGGGCCACCCGTTAATATTTTAAGTATAATACTTTATTACGATATAGAGATTCCAGTGTTAAAAAGCTTGATGCTGTTCATCTTAAGTAAAACATATGTAAAAAACAAAAGAGGCACTCAACCAAGCTTCCTTTTGAACCAGATCATGGTTGTTTACCAGATAACTATAAAATTTGTGAGATTAAATTGAATTGGTTAAAGAAGCGATTGAATGATAAGAATTTGTAAAGTGATTATGATGCAATTTTTAAAGAATATGAAATGAATAAAGTTATTAAAAAAGTTTCTGATAATGAAATTGCTAAGGATCCAGGTGAAACACAGCTTTAAGAAAAGCCAGTTTTAAGAAAAGGCAAGAAAACCTCTAAGGAAAAAGCGGTATTTGATGCTTCCTGTTCTAACAATGGACGGCTCGGGTGATTTAAGGCATATCTGGCTTTTATCAGTGTTTGGTTGCACCACTAAACATTTCTTTTGAGCATAACTTTTCTGGCAAACATTTTAATTAAATGAACTTTACCATGTAAAAGTTGTTAAAAATTAAAATATCAGTTTTTAAGACGATTTGGGTTATAAAGGATTTTGTCTTTTCTGAAAAAGGAGAATAGCTTTAAAAATAAATAAAATGATCCATAAGCGCATCTTTTTAGTAATGTTCAGTCTAGTACACTTTACAACACCAGGTTGTGATCAAATAACAAATGTTGAAAAGCTAATAAAGAGGTTATAACTATGGGAAATAAGTCTCTTCTTTCGTTGATAAAAAAAAATTATATGATGATCTGTAAATAAAAGTATCAGTAACAATCAACAATCTTGTTTAGCCCATCTTTTACGATTGCTTGTTGACTTGTGTTTAAGAGACATATATACATACATACATACACACATACATACATACATACATACATACACACATACATACATACATACATACATACATACATACATACATTCTGAGCATTATTCTCAATAAGCATGGAATTTTTTTGAACCTCATGTTCAACAAGAACATGGATTTTTTAATTGGTAATATAAACATTTGTATTTAATAAAAATCAAGTACTATTTTTGTTAAATATAAATGTTTATATTTACCTGTATATTTTTATCTATTATCAGCTGTTTCTATAAAAACATATCGGCCTTTGAAAACTGTATACATACTATCAAATTCTTAAACACTCAATCCCGCGAGGTGAAACACATCACACGCGTTTAAACAAAAATAACACGAAAAAAAAGCGAGATTTTCTCAGACTGGCATAAAATCCCCCGAGTGTCCTTGAATGATTGTCTATTCAGAGCCAAATCTATTTCCGGAATGTTTAGTATATTACTCCGATTTGGATTGAACTATAATGCCATAATAGCAGACATTAAACAAGCTTTCTTAAATGTAAAAATTTCTAATGAGCCTTAAGATTATTTAAGATCTCTCCAGTATAAAAAAAATAATGCAGAATAGGACACTCAGTTGATTATTTACAGATTTTTGAGAATAGTATTTGGTCTAAATATTAACCCCTTATTTTAAATGGAACAATGATCTCGCCCAAAAATAATCAAAAATCTAATAGCATGTTTTTAAAAAAGGGAAGGAGAAAGCAAGTAGATTTTGGGTGGAAACTGTATACTAATAATTAAAAATGGAGAAAGTGCCAGAATTGGAGGATCCAGCAGATATTTCGTTTTGGATGTTTTGTTTTAAGTAAATGTCTAAACGTAAACTTTAGCATTAGGATGATGATGAGGTAGGATTGTTAGATGGTGAGAATAGTTTAAACGTGGATGAATCTCAGATTGACTAGAAGGGTCTAGATAAGATAAATGAGAATCTGAGTAGGGTAAACATCATTGAGGCTGTGAAAAGTTTTAATATTGGTGTCCTGATTAACATGAAAAACTTCAGCACATTTAAAAGACTTTTAAAGTGACATCAAATGTGAATAGATGAGCGAATAATTTCATAAAAACAGTTTAAAAGAAGCATGAATTTGTTAAAGAAAACATCTTAGCACTTGATTAAAATGATAAGATAATTAATTTATTGTTAATAGTTGTACAGCTTAATTTCAAAATCAAAATAACTACAAGAAGTTAAATTTATCACTGAAGTTGTTCACCAACTATTGAAACAAACTGCGACTACGAGGAGTCTTTGGAAATTCGATATTAAGTTGTAATGAAAAATATACAATTATTCTATATGACGGACAACATATCTATTTCACAGTGTTAATCATTCACGACGCCCAAGAACATGTCATGCATCACTATACTGAAACGACCTTGAGTTTTGTTACCAAAATGCTTTGGATTGTGTTATTTGCAAGAAGATAATCGAAAAAACAATTCTACCTCCCTCAACAGCTAAAATACCAGATTATAGTGTAAATGTTTTTATGTTGTTATTTCATGCTGTTGGTTTAGTATTTTGTAGGACCTTTGTATGTAAAAAAATTTTTTAAAACTGATTCTCTTGCTAAGACTCACGTTTTGATTTTGACCTGCGCATCTTGTTCTGCTGCTCATCTTGAATTAAATTCCTGACATGAAAATGCCTGCTTTCCTTTGAGCACTGAATCGTTTTTTTGCAAGCTGGGGTATACCTGATTAATACTTCTGATTTTAAAATAATTAAATCAATTGAAATTAAGAAGTTTTGTTTGAATGGCAATATTAATCAAAAATTCATTCCACCTTCCTCCCTCTCTTCAGAATATTAAAAAAAGATTGGTTATAATTCCATTACAAAAGGTCAAAGGAAAATCTCTCGTGGCTTATGAAGAACTACACACAGTTTTATGTGATGCTGAACTTGTGATAAATATTAAATGATTTGTCTACATGAGCGAAGATGATATAAAAGATGCGCTTACTCTCATGCATTTGACGTATGAACAAAATATATTTAGGTATAATATGAAGCAAATTTACGTTTCAATTCTGTCGACATTAAGAAACGTACCATCTACCAAAGAAACCTAATTAATGATTACGTCAGCATTTCAGCAAAGTTAACCAGAATGAATGAAAACAAAAAAAATTGTTTAACAATTTAAACGATAAAAAACGAAAAGGGGATATTTAAGGTTAACGATAATTAACGACAAAGATTTGATACCCAGATTATATTTGATAATTCATTGGTGCAATATTCTTTACAATATTGGTTGTAATGTTAGTGGAAATGTCACAGAACCAAGTGAAGAAAATAGTATTGCACAGTCAACTAAATCGTGTTTTTTTGGCTCTGTGAAATCTATTACATTAGTTATTAGATTGTTAAATAAAATTGATGCATTTGTACCAGTTTCACATGAAGAAATTTTATTATGTTGATGACATTTCGAATATTTCAACTAACATTAGCAATACAATATCGTGCAATAACGATATCGTCAATATTGTTAAAAGGTTGACATCCCAATATTGGCGTAATAGTTTAAATTATCATACCAATACTGTAAACAATATTTTCCCAAAACTGTTTGCTAGCCAGGATATATATGGTATGTAAAACCTATCAGCTGAAATTTGGAATGCAAACCCAACAAAAACCTTACAGCTTTTTATGATATTACTATTTTAAAGTAATATTATTATTTTATGATTTTTGAAAAGCATCCTATTTTTTCTTCTGGTAGGCTCTACAAACTTTAACCAAAATTTGTACCTCTGGTCAATATATACTCACTACAGATAGAGCAGAACTAATCAGGGGGTGCTAAATGCTTCTATATGCCATTTGAAAATTCTAAATGAAATTTAATCAAAATCTAATCAAAATTTATTTAATAGCTTAAGTATAGGTTAAGTTTCTTAAAACTTTTATATAATTAAAGTAAAATATCAATAATATTCACATTATATTTTGTTTGAAATTTTCTTCCAATTTTCGTTTTGCTTCAATAAAAGATGTCTGTTAATTTCTAGTTTGATTCCAGAATCAAAACTTTTAAAACAATAAAAAATGATATTATTTAAAAAATGAAATATATAATGATCTATTAAGAAAAAATTCTTCTAAAAGCATGACTAAATTTTATTTGAGGTTGTTTATTTCATATATCTTCAGTTCTTTTTAATAGCATTTATGAAAGTGAATGTAGTTTTTCATTTATTTTGCTTAATTTATTTGATCTTAAAAAAATCATTAAAAAATCAAACATTAAAAAAAGATCATTAAAAAAAACAACAAAAAAAACAAACACTTAATTGACTTAAAGACAACAAGTATAAAAAACCAACGCAAACTCGACAGTCAAAATATAAACAAAGTATCACTTTCACTTTGAATAAATCAAAACTGACTAAGTATGGTCATGCTTCCTAAGATGAATATTTTTGTAACGACCAGTTTACAGATGTTTTGTCAATTTAATGTTTTGCCAATATACATCGTCAACTTTAAGATAAAATCTATTAAATCGTCATAAAGTGTAAACAAAAATATGATCTTAAAGTTGATCAACATTTGATCGATGTAGTACCATAGCTTATTACTAAAAATAATCCAATACTATTTTCAATTTAAGCCGTAGCAAACTCTTTTAAAAACGAAAGTTCAAGATAACAAATATCTTATTGAAGCTTGTTACGTTTCCCAAATATGTAATTATCAAACTCTTTTTGTTATATATATATACAATGCATTGTGCGTTTGTCGATTACATACAATGCATTGTGCGTTTGCCGATTAATGGGAAAGAGCTTGTTTTGTTTTGAATTTATATAAAACGAGTTTTGTTAGTTAATTTATATATATATATATATATATATAT
>QPEY01002057.1:204866-219391 GCA_014706445.1 Hydra viridissima
CAAAACAAGCTCTTTCCCATTAATCGGCAAACGCACAATGAATTGTGGTAATTATAATCATTTAAGTCAAAACAATCGAATTAAAATTTTTCAAAGTATATATTATTAAAAAGATTAGTGCTTTTAATGCTAACATAAAACAAAATGCTATTTCTTTACAGAACTCTTTTCCAACATTATCTCAACTTGGACAAAAGGAAGCTCATTTTTAACAAATATATCTCACAATTTTATCAATCATTATCTTTGTAATGGATCTATATCTTCAAAATATTGTAAAAGAGCATCCAAGAAAAATCAAGCTTTTGGCTATTGCTTATAAAAAACTACTTAAAAGATTAATGTGTTAAAGCAAATACAAAAGCATCCATAAATTTGTTTGTTGTAAAGTGTAATGATGTAGCACCATGAAATGTAAGTAATGCGAATTTTTTATACATTTGTGCCAATCTACTGATGAACTAGTTTATGCTAAATGCAATTGTAAAGCTGGTGCAGGGGAAGGGTGTGTGTGGGTGTGTTAAGCATGTTGGTGCATGATCTTACTCAAATTAACAGATTTTTATTTCAACTTTATGTCAAAGGGAATATTTAAATTAAAGTAGATATTTATGCAATACACATTTATACAATATATATATATATATATATATATATATATATATATATATATATATATATATATATATATATATATATATATATATATATTGTTTATTTAGAGGGAGTAAAATATTAATGTGCTGGAGTTTATATAGGTATTATACTTAGGCTTTTCTGGGTTTTCCTCGATAATCAGGTTCACAGTTTTTTACAACAATTGTTGGCACAAAACTCATATCAAATTTTTTGCTTCTTTAAAAATGAGCTGAGTAAACTTTTTATTAGCATCGAAGATTCTTTTCAGCTAATATTCTCCGTGTAACGACGAAGAAATCTTTTCTGCTAATTTTGTGCGATCGTAACTTTCTTAAAACATTTTCCTTGTGTACTCGGGTGATTTAAGGCATGTCTCGCATTTATGAGTCTTCGGTTGCACCACTTAACATTTCTTTTGAGCATAACTTATTTGGCAAACAATTCACTAAAATGAACGTTACCAGGAAAAAGTTGTTAAAAATTAAAATATTGATTTTTTACGACGTTATGGGTTATGACGGATTTTGTCTTTTATGAAAAAGAAGAATATCTTTCAAAATAAACAAAACAATCTCTTAGCACACCTTTTCCAGAAATATTTAGTCTAGTACACTATGAAGATTGTTATTATCCACTTGTACAATTAGTGATTTGTGCTACGATTAAAAAATCCGACGTTTTTTATAAACTTCCGGCGTCGTCCCTAACACGACTAAAAAAAGCAATTATCGTAAACGGCACATTGAGCAATAAAGTTGATAAGAGTAATCGGGTGAAACCATGTGATGAAATTTACATTTAATTTGATATGAAATTTTAGATTTTTAAATATTTTGCAGCTGTTTCAAGCAAAAAAAAAATAATTTTCTAGTTTGAAAGTTTTACATGAAAATATGCTAAACCAGTTGTCTTGTTGCTATGTTTATCTTTTTGTTTTTGGTTTTTACTTGAAAACCAAACACAAAAAGATGTTTCACTTAATCTTTTCTTTTTGTTATGATTCATTTTCTGTGTAATATACCTGGCATACGTTGGAGGTACATACATACATACATACATACATACATACATACATACATACATACATACATACATACATACATACATACATACATACATACATACATACATACATACATACATACATACATACATACATACATACATACATACATACATACATACAGACATACATACATACATACATACAGACATACAGACATACATACATACATGCATACATACATACATACATATATACATACATACATTCACACATGCATGCATACGTAAATACATACACACATTCATGCATTCATATATACATCTAAGTTGTTAATTTTTCAATTACTACTACAGGTTTTGTGAAATTTTTATTTTTCAGCAAATGTAATAATGATAAAAAACAAGACAAGTTTTGAAAGTATAAGGAAAAGCTGCAAAATCCAAATGTTATTTAATCAATTATTTGTCTTTAGTCAACCTTGAGATTTTAATTGGTGGTGGGTCTAAAAAAAACCTATACAAATGTAAGAGAGAAGTTTTTTAAATTTCTGCCTTGAATTCCATTAATAATTTTTTTTCATTTTATGATAACTACATTATAATGTGTATAAAATACAAGTTGCTGGATTAATATTGACAATTTTTTAATCCTTGTTTTTCATTAGACAGTGAAAAATAAATATCAACCACTCTTCAAAATGTAATATAGGGGAATGAGACCATAGTGTTAAGCAGATTGTTTCATCGCAAAAGTAAGAAATGGTAATATTAAATACTAATTTAATCTTTTTTAAACCAATAATTGTTCACTCTAAATAATTGTGTTAAATCTCACAATAAGGTTTTATCTAAATTTCATTCTTTCATCCAGCTTCTCTATTGTTAATTTTTAGAAAATGCTTTGGAAAACTTTTGGAAGTTGACAAAGGCTGATATATCCAAGGTTATGTAAAGCACATGGTGGATCAGACTAATGGCAGGGCTAATAAACCTAATTTTAATGCAATTTAAAAGACAATCTTTAACTGCATTTTGTTTATAAAAGAAAATATTTTACTACCTTATGTTTATCTATAAGTTTTTATTTCCTAAGCTCAAGTAAGTCATTATCTCCTGATTTGTTAGAGTCAAATGTTAAGATGTAGTCTATGCTTGGGGTAATGAAAAGTGAAAAAATAAAATTATCAGGAAAAGTATTCACCAGGGTCGACCATTAGCCTTTTTGTATTATAGGCGAGTGACAAATACCCCTTAAAAAGTCAAAAGACTTTTAGGGGGTATTTTACTACGTGTTTCCTATTTCTACCGTGCAAATTACGAATTTCGCAAAAAAAAAAAAGAAGCGTACAAAGTTGAATAGGTTTGGAACATTTAAATTCGAACCTAAATACATAGCTGAACTCTATAGGTGTTTTTATATGAAGCTAAAAATTTTAGGAGGCCTAAAAGAAATCCATCATTCTCAAAAAAAAAGTGTGAAGATTTTTAGTGCCAGTTTCTTCACATTCGTATCGAAGAAAGATCTCGTAAATTGTCCAATATTTTCCTTAAGAAAAATTTGGTTGAACCAATAAAAGCATTTCTGAGCAGTATTCTCAAAAAGGATGTAATGTATTGGAACCTCAAGTTCAGTAAGAACTTACTCTTTAAATAGGTAAATATAATCATTTATATTTAATAAAAATAAAGTAGTATTTTTTGTTAAATTTGAATATATAGATTTGATAAATGTATATTTTTATCTATTGTCGGCTGTTTCTAAAAAATAATGTCGGTCTTTGATAACGGTATACTTAACTTCTAATTCTTTATGCGATCAATCCCGCGAGGTGAAAACACGTCACACGCGATATATAGGCAAATGCCGGTTCTGGCTCATGATCAATTTTCAAGACTTTTTTTCAAAAATTTTTGCAAGAAAGGCGTGTTATTGGCTATACTTAAGGGTGGTAACGTTGATGCGTTAATCTTTTTTCATGTTGCCTAAACTTAATGATGACCTTTTAAAATTTTTTCAATCCTCAGCGATGGGTCGTGTTTTGTAGTGACCAATAATTTAAAGCAAGGCTCAGGACCAGGTCACCATAATTTTCAATTCTTTAAAAAAGAATTAAAAGTTCGAAGAATTTCCATAGATCCAAAAGATCTTAAAAATAACATTTGCATTTTTCATTGCAGTACATGACAGCATTTCGGCTGTTGTGAGCTTTTACATCGGGATGCATTCGACACCAACGACCTAATTGTCTAGCGTAACCAATTTGTTGGCCGATTGTGCCATTGAATCGAAGAAGTTGAAATTGAGCGTTTAAAAAAGTAACCACTCGATCTGAATCCCACTGCTCAAAGTCTTGAGGTACCAAATCTTCCATCTTTTTAATTTCCGCCGTGATTTTTTTAAGCCAATTCAATTTTTCTTATTTCAACCCTGTTTAAAGCGACATTGTCGCCACGGATCCAAAGGATCAGATCCGAAGGATCTTTGGAAATTCTCTGAATTTTTACCACAAAGGTATTGACAACATCTTGAAAATCGGCTCCTTCGTCCATCTTCTTCAAGAAGTAAAGACACAAGTGGCCGCAATAAGAGGTATTACCAAACTGCACTCTTTCACTGTTGTAATAAACAGGGCTTTTTAAATAATTTACAAGTTCAACAAGAGGAGGTTGAGCGTATGAATCAAAGCTGTATTTTTTATTACCGTCTTTGAACCAGCACACCCAATGAAATCCTCCCGTGCTTGAATCACCTGTGTTTGCAATACCGCATTCTTTACTTCTCGTTTTTTTTGGTAACTCGTCTCTTACAAGAACACCTCTAAAGTTTTCTAATTCTAACTGTTTAGCAGCCTTTATCAGTTGAAAGTTGGTTAAGGCCTCGTTGGGTAAAACAATTCCTTCTACGTCAATTCATTGAAAGTCGATCATTTTTTAAAAATTTGTTAAAAAGTTTAAGCTTTTAATCATTAGAGAATGGATCCTAAAATGGGTATGCTATTGAAGGGTGAATTGGGTCCGAGGAGTAAACCAGAACCAGAAACAAGAGTGCTTACAAGCGTACCGAGCAAGGGGAGTAGAGCACCGATGAAACCTCCTGTTATTTCATGTCCTTTTCCAGTTTTAACAAAGAGTCCTTTTCCAGTTTTAATAAAGTGTCCATCGCCTTGGGTATTTCCAGTCCAAGGTTTTAAGAATAAGCCAGAGCCAAATTTGGTTATTTTTATACCTTTTCCATCTTTGCTCAAGTAAAATGTTTTGAGTTTTTTAGTAAACCTCGTCCAGCGATAGAATCAACCATAGCTGAACCGGCAGATGAAGCAAGTCCACCCAATAAACCTTTTGCAAGTACTGAAGATGCACGAGATGCAAGCGTTCCTAGTAAAGGTAAAAGAGCGCCGATGAAACCTCCTTCCACTTTTGCGTTGTGCATGAGTTGTTTTTTGCTGAGTTTAAGCGTGACACCTTTTCCGTTGATGTAGGCTTTTCTAATTTTGTCGAGTTGCGCGTTAGTGACAGCAAGAACATGTTCACCGTTCAAGTCTTGATGAGTGAGTCTAATTCTAGCAGCAGTTTTGTCTTGAATGGCTTTTTTAATTTTGTCAGCTTGTCCTTGCGAGATGTTGAGTTTAATGTTTTGATACATTTTATAGAGTTAAGAAATTTATTTATTTCACTTCTCGAATGTGATAACGGATCGTGATGTCCTCTCCTCTAAAATCGACCAAATCTCCTTTTTGATCAATGATGCGAGTAACCATTGTTGAAATTTCAAACACTTTAATAGGAAGATAAATCAAGTGCATTGGTCTTTCGATGATTTTGTAACCGGGGTTAACTTGCGGGTAAAAGGAGTAGATGCAGTTTAATTGGTTACCATTAATGTAGGACGATCCGATGACGTTATTAACAATTCTGATGGTGTTGATGCTTAAAATTTTAGCGATGTGATCTGACTCGTGTTCTGAATTGGAGTTTAATTTTCTTTTAGTAAACCCTAAAACTGAAGCAATGCTGTTCTTCACGTTAAAGTCGATTATATAATTCGCTCCAAGTTTAATGGTTGATTTTAAGGTGTTCACATTCACTGTAATTTGAAGGTTGCTTGGTGAGTAGCTGATTTTATTCGCAATAATATAACTTCCGCGTTGAGCCTTTTGTATGGTGGATGAAATTGACCTTTGCATAAACTCATTGATGTCTTTAATTTCATAGCTTCCGTCAGGGATGATAACGGTTTCCCAATGAGCACCATTGTTCATGCTGTATTTGAAAGAATTATTTTTGCTGTTTATGTTTGGAATGCTGTTAAGTCTCAAGTCCAAGAAAAGCCATTTCATAACTTTTTCCTTTATCGAAAACGATTTTGTCTAAAAATTCAGTCGGTTTGCTGGTTCTTCAGCATCCAAGAATCAACACAAACTACATTTTTGCAGAAATTGTATGCATGGTTATGACCTTGAAGAAAAGCTTCAAATATATCGAGAATACTGCTACGATAACGCCCCAATGAGAATCGATCTTCCTGAAGAAGGGACAACTGTTCAGTTTAAAAACTACAACAAGGCCATGAGAGTTCCGTTTGTGGTAACTGCTGACTTTGAAAGTTTCATCAAACCCATCGATGACAGCACAGAATATAATAATAAAGAGTCGTACACCAAAAAATACCAAAAGCATGTCCCATGCTCGTTCAGCTACCATATCAAATGCTTTGACGAAACCATTTATAAAGAAAAACCTGTTTCATACACAGCAGAAAGCGAAGAGGATGATGTGGCTCAAAAGTTTATCACCAGGCTTGAAGAAGACTCTAAAAAGATTTGGAACGTTATCGATTTACGGCAAAAAGAATGGAAGAATAAGAAAATAGAGACTGATGAGGATAAGAAGAATTTTGAAGCTGCAACCAAATGTCACATTTGCAATAAGGATCTTAACGGTGATAAAGTATGGGAACACTGTCATTTGACTGGAAAGTACCGTGGTGCTGCTCATGAAGCTTGCAATAAAAAATATCGAATTCCAAAATTTATTCCCGTATTTATATACAACTTGTCATGTTACGACAGCCATTTGTTTATTAAAAAATTAGGCGGAAAGCTCAATTGCATACCCAACAATGATGAGAAATATATCAGCTTCTCTAAAAAAATCAAAGTGAGAGACACTATCGATAAGAAAGGCGAACCAAAGGAAGTAATGAAAGAAATGAGGTTTCTTGACAGCTATAGGTTCATGCCTGACCCTTTAGACAAACTCTCTAAAAATCTAACCGATGAACAATGTATAAACGCTAGAGAATATTATCCTGAAAAGGAAAAGTTCAACTTGATAAGAAAAAAAGGTATTTTCCCTTACGAATGGATGGACTCGATTGAAAAATTATCCGAAACGCAATTGCCTCCGAAAGAAGCCTTTTATTCCAGACTAGACGATAAACACATCACTGATAAAGAATACGCGCATGCGCAAAACGTTTGGAAAGTATTTGGATGCGAAACCTTTAGAGATTACCTAGAAATTTATAACGTGTCTGATGTCTTAATTCTAGAAGACGCTATTGAAAATTTCAGAAACGCTTGCATAGAATATTACGATCTTAATCCTGCTCAGTTTTACACCTGTCCTGGACTCGGTATGGAAGCCATGTATAAAAGTACTAAAGCTGAAATAGAACTTTTTAGCGATCCTGATATGCTCAACATGGTTAAAAAAGGAATACGCGGTGGAATCAGCATGATCTCCAACCGACTTGGAAATGCTAATAACAAATACATGCAAGACTATGATCCTTCAAAACCATCCAAATTCCTCCTGTATTTAGACGCTAACAATTTATACAGATGGGCCATGAGTCAATCTCTTCCCGTTGGAGGATTTAGATGGATGACTGATGAAGAACTTAAAAATTGGCGACGCATGCCATGCATTTTTGAAGTCGATTTAGATTACCCTGATCACCTTCACGATTTACACAACGATTACCCTTTGGCTCCTGAAAGATTAACCATTGGAAAAGTAAACAAACTCGTTTCCAATTTAAACAATAAAGAAAAATACGTTGTTCATCACACAAATCTCAAACTCTATGAACGACTAGGTCTAGTCATCACCAAAATTCATCGAGGTTTCACCTTTAGAGAAGAACCTTTCATGAAATCATACATCGATGGCAACACCAAAAAGAGAGCAGACGCTCCTAACGAATCTGATAAGGAATTTTTTAAACTCATGAACAACGCCGTCTTTGGAAAAACTATGGAAAATATCGAAAAACACGTTGATATTAAACTCGTCACCACAAGAAAAGAAGTCTTAAAATTATCTAAAGAAACTCGATATGAACGACAAGTCATTTTTGATGAAAGCTTAACTGCGATTCATATGAAGAAAACACAAGTCACTTACGACAAACCCGTTTTTTTAGGAATGTGCATCCTCGACATCAGCAAAACTCTCATGTATGAGTTCTATTACGACTACATCAAACCCAAGTACGGTGATAAAGCCAAGCTGCTCATGACCGATACCGACTCGCTCTTTTTTGAAATCGAAACGGAAGATTTTTACAAAGACATTGCTGATGATGTTGAAACCAAATTTGACACAAGCAACTTTCCAAAAGACCATCCTGCTATTCAAAACGTTGGGTTTAAAGTAGGCTTAAATAATAAGGTTATTGGTATGTTCAAAGACGAAGCCGGTGGTAAGCAAATTAAAGAGTTTGTTGGGCTTAGACCCAAGCTCTACTCTTACTACATCCCTAAAGAAAATGAAGAACGCAAAAAATGCAAAGGGGTCAAAAAGAAAGTTGTTGAAAATAGAATAAGACATCAAGATTTTAAAGACTGCTTAATGAGTGGAAATGAACAACTTGTAATCATGAACGTTTTCAGATCTCATCTTCACGACGTTTACAGCGAAGAAATAAACAAAATAGCACTCAGCTCTAAAGATGATAAAAGAATACTATTAAATGATTGCACTCACAGAACATTGGCCATTGGTCACTACAAAACACGACCCATCGCTGAGGATTGAAAAAATTTTAAAAGGTCATCATTAAGTTTAGGCAACATGAAAAAAGATTAACGCATCAACGTTACCACCCTTAAGTATAGCCAATAACACGCCTTTCTTGCAAAAATTTTTGAAAAAAAAGTCTTGAAAATTGATCATGAGCCAGAACCGGCATTTGCCTATATATTACGCGTTGAAACAAAAATAACACGAAAAAAAAACGAAATTTTCTCAGACTGGCCTTAAATAACCCGAGTGTAACATAAAATGAGAGGTTTTTATTACGCTTAGAGTTATTAAAACACTTTGGTACACAAGTACATCCTCCACCTTTTTTTGCAACCACTTTTTTCTTCAGTTTATTGTAATATCAAACAGGATTTGAAAACGATAGAAAAGTCAACTTTATTGCTAAAAGTAAGTTTAACTTCACTATTACTATTTTATGTGCTTTTCGACATTGGTTTTTATATAAATGAATGCAACACGCATTGTGCATCAGCTGATTTAAGGAAATGTTTTATTTGACCGGATGATTCGGTGAAATAGACCGGATGACCCGGAGAGCTTTTATAAATGTTTAGGCGGATACCAGGTTACCGGAAAATTTTTTAATTTATATTTAACTAATTAATAATTAAAATTATCCGGCCAAATATTTAGATGGATAATTTTTAGATATAGATGTTTTTAGATAGCAGATGTTTTTATTTACAAAACCTTGAATAGGTATTTTATTAACCCAAATATTATAAAACATCACAATAGAAAGCTGCTTAACGTTCTCTTTTTTAGGTGAGCTTATGCAATACCTAAGGTTTTCATTAAAACCCATCAACTGAATATGGCGTGAAATGTCAAAAAATCATATTTCATCTTTTCTCTCAACTTTAGCGTCCTCTCCATACACGGCACAAGCTACTTTTTCTAGCTACTTTTTGACCTCGATTAAAGGCAAAAAGAAGGAGGTGTTATGTTGTTGCATTTCTAAATAAAAAACCATTAAGTTAAGAGTTATATAAATTAAAACAAATAGTGAAACATTTTTAGTCATATTTTAGATGCATTTACATGACAGGTGTCCTTATTTATGTTAAGGTTATGTTGAAGTCGATTCAAATTTTCTTTTTGAACAAACTAGCTTTCTTTTATCTGCCATAAAAATAGCAGATGGTTATGTTTTATCAATAGTTTGTGATGGTACGCGGTAAATCAGGCATTTTTCAAGAGTTTCAAAATGTTCTTCTAAAATTCTTTGTTATACTTGAAATAGTCTTTTGGAATTGTCAAAGTTCCTGTGGTCTGCAAATCATAAATATGTTTTGTTTGGATTATTTAAAGCTGATTTTTTAAAGAAGTAATTTAGAAAACTGAGAGAAGGATGAGGTGGTACATATTTTATTACTGTACAAAAAATACTTGAGAAATTTGGTATTATAAAAACAAAACTGCTTTTACACTTTGACAATAATGGAGACAGACTCGATTTTTTTAAATCAGGGCTTTCTAATAAAAGAACTAGTTTTTACTCAAATGAAGAAAAGTGTTTGATATTTGATAACTTACCAGAATTATGAAGTATAGTATCTATAGATACCAAAATGGCTCTGCAGCTTTCTCGCAGAAAACACCACTTTGCAATTTTAAATCTTCTTTACTCATTAAAAGTAAAACTTTTGCATTCAACTTTGTAAAACTTTTGCATCTAATTTATACTTAAAGAAATACCTCAAATATTTTCATAAAAAACCACTCAAGCTATATTTATAAGATTTCAAAAAGGTTACTTCAGTTTCTACTTTCCGTAATTGCTTCCACCAAGTGTAATTACACTCCTCCTTATCCTTAAGAATATTAATCAAGAGCAACAATGTTCGGAGTATTTCAGGGGAAATCCGTAGCTTTTGATTACTCCCACACAGGGGAACCCCAGTTTCCTGGATCTCACCGCTAGACTCCAGATTTGCAATCCTCACTTGCCATTGTAATTTCCATGTCTTCGCCGCATCTCAGGATCTAAAGGAAAAACAAAAAAATTATAATAAAAATTTTACTCCTGAACTAAAAAACAAGATATGTGATCATATTTCTTTTTTCAGAGGTCGAGAGTCCCACTACTCTCAAAAAAAAACTAGGCGATTACATGTTCCTAAAGACTTGAATATCACCAAGGTGTTTAACCTGTTTAAAATCAACTATGGAAATGATAAATTGTCATATGAATCTTATCGCAACATATTTAACACTGATTTCAACCTTTCTTTTGGGTTGCCTTGAACTGATACTTGTTCTAAATGTGATGAGTTTAAAATTAAAATCGCAGCAATAAAAGTTAAACTATCTTTTAGTTCAGAATGCAAAAAGATAAAACAACAATTAGATGAAAAAGAATTACAGAAAGAACAACACCGCAAAGATGCAGAAGAAACCTTTTATGAAAGAAAACAAAATGAGCCAATTGCTATTGACTTTATGATTTTTTTATAAAACATTTAGAAAAAGAAATTCGATCTGTAGAGCCATTTTGTGATTCATTTGCTGGGCAAAACAGAAACTATACATTAATTCGTTTTATGGATTTTCTTCATGACCATTTTATAAGAACAATTGTCCAAAACCAACACGTGAAATTTGTTCTAGAGGAGACTCAACCGGCATTATTTTTCATCGTGATTCGTGGATTGGATTATTGTTAAAAACAAATTTAAAAAATAAGAAGAAAAATGCTATAAAATGGAGATCCCGATTCTATATAATGTAAAACTTTGTATCTCCGTGGCGAAGTACAGAGACTTACAATTATTAAAAAAGTTCACATTTAGTACAGAGTTTTACGGTTCTCTTCCATTCAATCAGAAGATTGTTGAGACATTTCATGAAAATATTGATTTTGGAGATTAGGAACATATACACGCTTTTAATTAGTTATATCATAATTTCAATAGTTTGTCCTTTTGATTTTTTTTTTGTTAATGTTTCTTGAAAGAACTTTAAAAGTAAATTTGTTTTTTATTTCTCCGCATTTAAACTGAAACAATTTATATAACTAATAATCACAAGATATTGACATATTGATATTAAGATATAAATTGAGAATAAACATAAATTTTTTGGTTACATTGTGTTTATCTATAAAAATTTAAAGCTCCTTTATTATCAGGAAAGACTTCCTGCTAATAATGCTTGTTATTGGAAAAAGATGTACATTTAATACTGAATTATGTCAAAATGAAAAAATGTGACCCTGCAGTTTCTTCCCAAAGAATGTTTAATTTCTTTAAATTTGGTTTAGCTTTAATATATTTCATAAAAAAAGTTTTTATGCTTTTATTTTTAAAGGTTGCAAAAAAATGTTTGTAGTCTCTTTAAAGTTGTTTTTAAGACCTAAAAATACAATACGATTATACATTACAATACGATTATACAATACAATACGATTATACAATACAATACGATTATACAATACAATACGATTACATAATACAATACGATTATACAATACAATACGATTGTAGAATGCGATTGTTTGAATATTCATCAGTTCCTTAATGAAAATGTCTTAGAGAATACTAAAACGCCACTTTTTTCGAACAAATTCAACAAATTCAAATTAAAAATTCTATACATATAAAAATGCTGATGAGCTGAAAAGAAAATTTTTTTTCAATCAAACACTAATATTGTGAGTTGCTGGATTTTAACATTACCATTGAGATTTTTGTCTAGAATATTGACATAGCCTGTGCTTATCATGTTAGAAACATTTTTGTCTAAATTTCCGACACACGATGACGAGAAACAATCCACGCTATAAGCAGCTTGTTGGCAGAAAGGATGGGAGAAAAACGTTAACGATGTCAAAAATTGATAATAAACGAAACGATACGAAGAGAATTTTACGAAGTTCCCAGGGTTTTTAATTTTTTCAGACTTTAGAAAACACCGTTAACTTTATGGAAGCGTAAGAGGGAGTTGAAGGATTTTTATTCAACCAACTTTGGTCATCGAATGCAGCTTCGATTATGTTCAACTTAGTCCAACTTTGTAATCTTCGGATGATTGATTCTGAATCCACAACTTATTTCTGCCAAAACTTATGAGTCCTTTCAGACAATCATTCTCCACTATGTTGATACCCACTTCAAGCTGCAACAGTTCCTCCTCATATCAAATACTTTGATAAACACGGTTATATATATATATATACAGTGGGTGAAAAAGTATCCGACACAAAGAAAAAACTTTATTTAATTAAAGCCTATTCAACAAAATACCATAAACATACACAGTTCTAATGCAATTTTACATGGGAAATACAAATATCATATCAAAACAACAATATCATTAAATGTTGACATGATAATTGCAATTTTGTAAAAGTTAAGGCTCAAAAAGTATCAAACACATCGTAAAAAATTTACTCAATACTTCGTCATGTGACCTTTAGCAGCCAATATGCTAATAGGAGTTTTAGCCCACTCTTCCTTGTATATTTCTTTCAATTGAATAAAATTCCTTGGATCTTTCTCTCCTGTACCCTCAATTTCAATTCTCGCCACAGATTTTCAATTGGATTGAGGTCAGGTGATTGGCTTGACCATTCCAATAAGTCAATTTCCGAACAACTCTATTTTAGTCTCATCTGACCATAAAATTTTATCCCAAAAGCTTGAAGGTTTACTCAAGTGCTCTTCAGTAAAGTTCCGGCGTTTCTTTAGGTGAACTTCCTTCAAGAGAGGGGTTTTTCTTGGTGGCTGAAAGTGGAATCCTCTCTTTCGAAAAACTGTCCTATTTGTATTCTTTCAAACATTTATCCCAGATGCTTGCAAGTCTTTTTGCAGTTCAGAGCGAGCCAGTCGTAAAACTGTGCCGTTCAGATCCCGCGGGATTTTTCTAAAGGTTTGTAATAAAGCGGTGACTAAAAAAGTCCGACCAGAAAGTTTTCTGATTTTTGAATATATATAATGAATTCATAACATGTTATGTATTAGTATATAATATAATGATTTATAACAAACCACATTATTTATTATTCAAATCTTGAATACTTACTACTTGCAATAGATTTCTTAAATTGGATNATGTTTTCAAAACCAATCGCAAAGGTTTTTCCTATTCATTTTGATGTATATAAACATTCGACATTTACCATTATCTTTAAACTTATTTAGCTGCTTTTAGTAAATTTATTTAAATTACTTGTTAATTCAACTAATGTCCATGCATTTCTTGTCATTGATTTATAATGCAGTTTGAATAATAATAATTTTACTACAAAAGAATTTAATAAATCGATTTCTATTTACTCCGAACAAAGCGGTTAATTTCGTTTTGTCAACAGTATACTAAAGACTACTGCTGATTTTATTAATTTATTTATCTTTAATCTAAATCTTTTTCTTTCTCGCAATATTTTCATTCTTGTTAAATAAACATTTTCTTTTTCTACATTTTCTCAAGTTTTATTTATCTTTACTATACAAATTAAACATGCTATCAGTCAATTTTCAATGTGCTGTATTTAAGCAGGATCCATCCTCCTATAGTAAAATAAATCACATTTCTATATAAATAAAAAGTATACTTGTAAATAATTTTTTTTTAGTTATATAGTAAGCACTGTAAAATAGTAATTGATTTGTTTGACCAGGAAGTTCCATCAACTACATTAAAAAATAAAAAAAAATTGTGAAAAGTACTCAAAAGAGACTATGCTGTCAAAATATATTTGGCAATTAAAAGAAAAAAATATTAACTTTAAATTAAACTTGTCTATTCTAAAAACTGCGCCTACCTATAATAACATATCTCAAAAATGTATATTTTGTTAACAAAAAAAGTTTGAAATTATTACTTATTTA
>QPEY01002057.1:241225-262700 GCA_014706445.1 Hydra viridissima
TTTACACAATGAATCATTTTCTGCTTTATATTTCGGTCAGAGGTGATTTTTGGTTTTTTAAAATCTTTACCACTAATGAAGTTAAATATTTTTTCACATGACTCAACAACAGAAATAACATCCCTTGATGGCAAAAACAAACCACCACGATATTTTACATTATTTAACGAAGAATAAGATTTCACATAGGCATGTTCTTATAATAAAATATCAGTTAATGATTGGGCAAAAATATTGCAAGAAATTTTATTTATCAACTTTCTGACTATAAAACCAGAGATATATCCCAGTATTGCTTCTTTGTAGTTAGTCATTTGAAGTTCATCAAAGTACAAAGAAACTGCTTCTAAGTCAAAATAGTCTTGATCAAAATTTTCAACAGAACACGACCTTTTGCTCCAATTAAGAGAAAAAATAGAACCATTAGAATAGGGTTCAAACATTAAGCAGTTTGCATGATTCGATCCAAATATGGAATTTCGCAGCAGAATTTGTTTTAACGATGACTTTAACTGTGCAACATCAGAATTGTTATTGTAACCGTTCTTGCCACGAATGCAAGCAAATAGTAGTTCAAGATGATCTTGGGAATACTTGTAAGTAAGAACATGCTTAAATGGTTTCTCTGGAAGAGTCAACAGATCTGTGGATAACTTTTCAGTGTTTTTAGCAGCTATAATTAAACCTAAAACAAATGTCTTTCTTCTATGTAAAAGTAAAGGAATGCAATTTTTATCAGTCAACTTGCTAAGATAAGTAATTGTATCATTTAAAAAATCTTTCCAATAAAGTTGATCATGAAGATATAAAGGTTTTTTAAAGTTTTTACTATTTGTATTTCTTGAATTTAGCATGTCAAATAATTTGTCAATAACTCGAATAAAATGGATTGTACCATTTGCTCCCAAGAATGATGGATGTTGAGATACCATTAATAATTCAATTGCATCAGCAACAGAGCTGCTGAGAGTTTGGCCAGCTATTTTCACATTCATTATGTGTCGATGAAATTCTATATGTTTTCTTGAAAGTTTGTTTGCAAATTTCAATCCTTCAAACTCTTGTAATTCAAACAAAGCTTTAATGTAACTCCATTTAATATACTGGCCATCACCATCAATAAAAACACCCAAATCATTAAGTGAATTTCTTGCTAATTTAAGCATATGACATGGATCAAGGAAAATGTGTATCAGTTGGTTGTTATATGAAAAAGTACTGACGATATTGTCAATGTCTTTGCCAAACTGGCATCCAAAGGGGATAACAGAATTTAAATTGGTACTTGTACCATCAAATGTAATACTTTTCATATAAAGTTCATATATCAAAGCCAAATTTAAAATGTTTTCGATAAAGGATGTTAAATCACTTGCTTTAACTTTATTCGATAAAACATAACCAGTGGGTGTTTTATAATGTCCTCGCAAGTCAACTAAAATAAAAACTAATGGCTCAGTAGCTGGAGTATCAGGTTCGCATACAAAAATATCCTTGCCGAAATCACAAAAACCAATATAGTGACCTGAACTTTTGTCATAAGAGTAGATGTAAAAAGCCTGTTCTAGCGCATGAGCATTTTGACCATACTTATGGTTGACAATTTTGATGTTTTTTTTGTTGACTTACCTTTTTTTTCAAAAAATTTCTTACCGCAATATCTTTTTGTGATGAATTAATAAAATTTTTCTTTCCGTTAAGTTATAAAATTTTTTCTTAATGTTAAGTTAAAAAATATCTCTTGCCATGATTATGTTGTCATAAAAAATTTCTTACCGCAATAATTAAAATTTATTTTCTTCTTTTTTTAAAAAATGTTTTTAGCAAGAGCAAAGCATGCAGGTGAAACAAAAGCGTTGTTTGATCTTTTGTTCAATAACATGAGGATGGTGCGTTTGAAGATAAGTAAAGAAGGAATTTGTGTAAAAACAAAAACAACGATAAATTTAATGTTTGAAGTGGAACTTTTTGCAGATCAGTTTGACGAGAACGTTTTTGATTTTGAGGAGCCGATGCATGTGGGGATTGAGAGTTATGTGAGCAAGGTGTTTAAAACGGTGAAATGTGGTAGCGAGTTGATTTTGTCGATTTTGAATGCGGGAAGTTTGGAAATCGCTGTGAGATCTTTAGACCAGTTTGCGTATAATATTAAGGTGGCGAGGGAAAGCGTTCAAAACGTGAATTTGAGTGAGCGCTATTCTTTTCGGTCATAGAGAAGAATTTCAGCTTCGAGGTTTAGCGATATGTGTAAGATCATAAAGCCGACCTCGGAATTTAGAGTGGCTTTAGAGAAAGGGGTGTTGATGTTTTCAATGGAGACAAGTGGTATTTTTTCTGAGAGCTTTAAGTTTGGAGAAGAAACTGAGGATGAAGTGAAAGTTGATTTAGTGCGTAAGTTTGAGCAGTTGTATCGAGTTTCAAAAATAGTTTCTTTTTCGAGCGTGTTGGATGTGTTTGTGGGAGAGACGTTGATGATTTCATCCACAGGAGAAATGGGGACGGTAAAAGTGTATTTTCTATGAACTTTTTATTCTTGTCAAATAAAAAATTTTCAAATTAGAGAATGGCGCCTAAAAAGGGAATGCTTGAAAAGGGTGAATTGGGTCCGAGCAGTAAACCGGATCCAACAGATTCGTAGCCTTTGCCAGTTTTTAAGAAGAGCCCGTCTCCGTTGACGCTTTTAGACTAAGGTCTTAAGTATAAGCCAGAGCCAACTGCGGTTAATTTCATTCCTTTTCCGTTTTTGTTCAAGTAAACTATGCCACGTCCAGCAATTTTGTCGACCATGGCAGAACCGGCAGAAGCTCCAACACCTGAAAGCAGACCAGTGGCAAGAGCAGGGACGATTCTTGTGGCTAGAGTGCTTCCGAGCATGACGAGCATAGGGAGTAGCGCAACGATGAAACCTCCTTCTACTTTTGAGTTGTGCATGAGTTGTTTTTTGCTGAGTTTAAGCGTGACTTCTTTTCCGTTGCTGTAGGCTTTTCTAATTTTATTCAGTTGCGAGTTTGTGACTGCGATGATGTGATTTCCTTCTAAATCTGAATGAGTGAGTTTTATGCTGACGTCGGTTTTGTCTTGAATGGCTTTTTTAATTTTGTCAGCTTGTCCTTGCGAAATGTTTAATCTGATCTTTTGGTATTGCTCATTTTTAATAAAAAAGGAAAAAAAATTTAGATTTTTCGAAATTTATCGTTTGAAAGCGTTTCCGGAGAAAAGATCGGAAAGAGTTGAGGAAATTCTTTCTCTGATGTGATATCTAACGATAATGTCTTCTCCTCTAAAATCGATCAAGTTTCCATTTTGATCAACAATTTGCGTTTCCATTCTTGAAATTTTGCTATCGATGACGGGGAGGTATATCAAGTGAAAAGGTTCTTTCACAAGTTTGTAACCTGTGGATAAAAGGAGTAAATGTCGTTTGTGGCTTTTCCTTCTAAATAAGACCAGCCGATGATGTCGTTGGTTATTCGGATGACAGATGTCTCTTCAATCTTCACAAGATTTTCAGACTCGTAAGTGTCAATGACGCTTGTGACTTTACTGGGATTGGTGGGGTCTTCTCTTTTTTCAACGTAGGTGTATTCATTTTTGTCGAATCCAAGGAGAGGTCCAATGCTGTTATTTACGTTAAAATCGACACAGTATTTTGTCGTCGCTCCAGGCTTTCCAAAGGTTAATACAGATCTTAATGAAGACTCGTTTGCTGTGATGGTGACTCCGTCTACTCTGTACAAACTTCCTGTTTGTTTTTCCATTTCAGTTTGAAGGTATTGATTGTTCTGGTTGATGTCGTAGGCTCCTTCTTGAATGTAAATGGTGTAGCTGTTTGAGCCAGTGTTTGGACTGTATCTGAAAGCGTTATTTTTAGAGGTGATGTTTGGGTAGCTACGATACGTTTCCACTTCAACGACGGCCATTTCACACTATTTGTCTAAATCCAGCTCGATGGGTCTTTCGTAGTACGTTTTGATGGAGCTGTTTTCTACGGTTGGTGTGCCGTTCTTTGATTTCACGTTTAAATAGAAGCCCGACATGTTTTTTTTATACGCTTGGAAAATAAAAATCGTCAAACCCGCTTCTGTATTTTCCACGGTCCTTTTTGGAGGACAAATCAATGACAGAAAATCCGTGGGGTTGAGACCAGCAATGTCTGCAAAACTTTTTAAATTCTTCTTTTTTCATGTCGCTCGAAACGTGATCTTGATAAATGTGATCGACGTTTTTTTGGTCTTGAGGAAAGAGGCAAATAATGTTGGCATTTTCTCGTACGGTTTGTCTAGGGAGCATGAAATAACTTTAAGCGAGGTAAAAGCAGTCCACGTTAGAATGTCGCCCTCGGATATAATATTTTTCGAACTTGTTTTGTCTGGTGAGTTGCAAGTCGTCAAATATCATCAAATTGTTTTTGGTTGAGTCTAAGGATTCAGGTTCAGGAGCTTCTTCATCACTTTCGAAAAATTAGCATTCAATGTCTGTTTCTCCGTTTCATTTTTTAGAGATTTCTTCAATGACGGCTTCAGGATTCGCGTTTTTTTACTCGATTTTGTTTTGAATGTTGTACAATTCGAGAATGATTTCTTTCGACAGTTTCTTCTCAAAGGTGCTTTTGAGTATTTTGTATTCGGGTTGGAAAAGGGATTCGCCAAAGACTTGCAAACGGTTATAATCCAGCCATCCAGGTCTAAGCAGCAAATTGAGCAGGAGCGTTGTTTTCCCGCAACCGGACTTTCCAATGATGATTCCTCGAATGCTTCTTGGCAAAAGCTTGTTGTTGTTTCTTTTGGTTTTACCGATGTTCCATGACAAATCAATGACTTCCATTTCGTATTAGGAAAAATATTTTATTGTATTTAAAATGTACTGCGTTAAATGCAAAAGAGAAACTGAAACCATTCATTTAAAGAACGAGATGAGTAAAAACAATAGGCATATGTTGAAAGGGACTTGTGACGCTTGCGGAACGACCAAATGCAAGTTTGTTTCTTCAACAAAAGGAGGTGATTTGGTGGAATCGATTAATAAGCTGTCAAGCAAGTGAAGCTTCCGTGGGCCAAGTTTCCAGGAGAAATGCACATTCCGGGGATGAACTTTGCAGGGCCGGGCACCAATTTGGATAAGAGATTGACTTCCACGGACATGTATCAAGATTGGAGCAAGCCGGTGGACAGAGTGGACAATGCAGCATATCACCATGATTTGGCTTATAAATATTTCAACGACCGGCAAAACAGGAATGTGGCGGATCAAATGATGCTTGAGGAGATGAATTCGATACCCAATCCCACTCAAAGAGAAATCAACGAAAGAAAACTCATCACACCGGTGATCAAAGCCAAAGCAAAACTTGGATTGGGTGTTGGCTCTATAAAAAAAAAATGCCTCTGAAATGGACGGATCAGCTTGCAGAGGAGCTTCATAAACCGGTCATTCGTCATTTTTAAAGAAGAAAAGTGATTGTGAATGACATCGATGAAATATGGGCTGCAGATTTGGTTGACATGCAATCGTTTTCAAAATTCAACAACGGCGTAAAATATTTGCTAATGGTGATCGACGTGTTTTCAAAGTATGGATGGATCAACCCGTTAAAAAGCAAAACAGGTCTTGAAGTGGCTGAAGCGTTGAAAAAGACTTTTGGTGAAAGAAAGTGCGTTAAATTGTGGGTGGACAAAGGAAAAGAGTTTTACAACAAGCACATGAAAGCGTTGGGTGTTCAATTGTATTTCACTGAAAACGAGGAAAAAAGTTGTGTCATCGAGCGATGGAACAGAACGATGAAAGAGAGAATGTTTAAATAATTTTCAGCCAACAATACCAATAAATACTATGACGTATTAGATGAGATGGTGAAAAAATACAACAGCGCGAGGCACTCTTCCATCAAAATGACACTAGTTGAAGCCAGCGAAGAAAAGAATAAAAATAAAGTCTGGTGGAATCTGAATGGAAAGATGCAAACTGAAAGAAAAGATCCAAAATTCTTAATGGGTGACAAAGTGCGGATCACAAAAAAGAAGTCCAATTTTGAAAAGGGGTATACGCCGAGATGGACTAAAGAGGTTTTTACCGTGTCAAAAGTTCAGTATACGGATCCGCCCACGTTTAAAATCGCCGACGCCAACGGTGAAGAAATTCAAGGCACTTTTTACGAGCAGGAGATGCAAAAGACGCATCAGGACATATTCAGAATTGAAAATATCATTCGCAGAACCAAGAGAAAATCACTGGTCAAATGGTTGGGATATCCAGACTCGTTTAATTCGTGGGTGGACAATAAAGAATTGATCAGTTTGCTTTCGAGCGACATTGGTCATTTCCTCTCTGAAAAAAAATTTCCTTCCCATTAAAAAATGAGCAAGATGATGGTTTTGTTTGAGCCTTTTATAAATGATTACCTTAAGACGGAAGATTACGAGGAGTCGTATTATTATTTGCCTTATGAAGAAAAGTACCATTGCAAGATTTACAGCTTTGAAAATGATTTGGATTTCACCATTATTCGTCGAATGGATGAATTTGAGTTGAAAATAAAGTGTGGAGGGATTCGTTTTGAAAAAAGCGGCATGGTGATGGAGGATATGTTCGAATATGCTCGCAGAAAAATAAATAAAGTCAAGGAGCAGAGTAAAAAAATCGAAGATTTTCCACGGATTTTGAAATGATCTAAAAAAATTTCTTTCCTATTTAGAAAGATGAATTTTGTGACGATTGAAAATTTTGACGAGAGCAAATTATTGGCTGGGGAGATTTACGCAGCCACAAAGCCCATTCAGTACCAAAAGATTCCGCTGTATTACGAGTATACGAATGGAAAAGGTCCTTTTATTTTAAGAACCGCCGTTTTGTTTTCTCTGGGTGTGTTTGAGAATCGCAGTGTGGAAACGAAAGAGCTGACGGGATATTCCATGTCTTTTGTTGCTTTTGACGATAAAAAGGGCATGACAGCAGAAGAAGAAAAGTTTATAGAGGTGACTGAAAAAATATCAAAATTTCTTGGCGAGCATGTTATCCATAAGACAGCCTTGTTGAAAAAAGGAGGAAGAACGAAAAAAATAATGACGGAGTATTTGTCCATATTTAAAAACAAATCTGAAAATCCAAATGCATCCCCCATTTTTTTCGGAAAGTTGTATACAAAAGAAAAGAACATCACTTCCTTGTTCTGCAAAAAGGAGAACAAAAAGCTGGTAAAAGCAGATCCATTGGGGTATGTTCGTCAAAGATGATTTGCCATTGCGTCTTTGAGAATTGAAGGTGTTTTTATTAGCTCCCAGATCGAGTCTATTCAAATCAAGCTTCCAGAAGTGTTCATCACTAAAAATGCTCCTTCTGTTCAAAGCATTATGAGCGATTTGGATTTGGGAGAGGCTGAATCTGATGAAGAGATGTAAGATCACAAGTGAATTTTTAAATTTTGCGCGAATTTATAAATGATCAACGTCGAAGGAATAAAATTGCCAAACGAGGCTTTGACCAACTTTTAATTGATGGAGGATGTTAAAAAGCTAAAAATAAGAAACTTTCGAGGTGTTTTTGACAGAGACACATTGCGAAAAAACCGAGAAGAAAAGAATGTGGCATTGTAAACACGGGAGAGTCAGGCACGGGTGGATTTCATTGAGTGTGTTGGTACAAAGAAAATGATAAGAAATGCAGTTTTGATTCTTACGGTCAACCTCTTGTGGAGCTCGTCGACTATTTGAAAAGTCCCGTCTTTTAAACAGCGACAGGGTTCAAAAAGGAAACGCGGTTTTCTGTGGTCACTTGTGTCTTTACGTCTTGAAAAAATTGGACGAAGGAAACGACTTTTAAGAAGTTATTAACACCTTGTGGTGACCAAAAAATAAAATCTGGGATATATAAAAAATGATTGACAAATTTGGTAGATCAGAATTGGGTCAGTATTTATACAACCCTTATTCAACCTCTCTTTCAAGCGATCTGTATGTCAGAACAGATGGAAATAGCACCATAACTGCAGATTTGGATTTCAACTCTCACAAAATCATCAATCTGGCAGAACCGACCACTTCTCATGACGCCGTCACAAAAAATTACGTGGACACGCATTCGTCAGGTGGCGGAGGAACGGTAATTGGCACAGCTGACTTGGATTTAAATTTTCACAAAGCGATCAATTTGAACGAACCAACCAATCTTCACGACGCCGCCACAAAAAATTACGTGGACGTCAGCTCGAGCATGAATGTTAAAGTGGACGGATCGAGCACGATCAAGGGAAGCTGGGATTTAAATTCCCACAAATTGATCAACGTCTGTTATCCAACAGCCTTAAAAGACGCAGCAACAAAAGGATATGTCGACACTCGAGTGGCTTACAACAATATTTTTTACACGGACATCAACATGACGTCGCACAAATTACCCAATTCAGCCGAGCCCACTTTAGCCTCAGATTCAGCAACAAAAAATTATGTGGACACGCATGAATCTTCAGTGGGCACTGCAGACTTGGATTTGAATTCCCATAAATTACTCAATGTTCTTGATCCTTCAAGCGCCCAAGACGGAGGGACGAAAAGTTACGCAGACGCTTTGTCACAAAAATCCAACATTTTAGGGTTTGTTCCGAATTCAAGCTTTTCATCTTTGAGATTGAAGTCTCAAATTGTCGCAGGATCAACCACCGCACCGGTCTTCAGCTACATTGACGGTCCTGGCGTTCTGAGAAGATTATGGCTGGTTCTCAATGGAACTGGAACAGGGGTTACTAGAAAAGTCTTCCTTCAAATATTGGCTGACGGAGAGCTTGTAGTCGGAAATACTTCAACAACCACGGAAGAAATAGGAATAAACACCACTCCCCTCGATTGCGACTTGCTCTTCGTCCCTCTCGGAGGAGGACCTGGTTACGCCAACTCTTTGCAAGGTTGCAACGTTGCCAACACGACTTCCATGGGAGGATATTTCACGCTTGACTTGCCGTTCACATCAAACCTAACCATCAAATTGGTCAATAATAATGCTGCGGCCATCACCTACTGGATTCAACCGTTCATTTCCACACTCAACTCCATCCCTCCTCTTCTCTCCTCCGTTAAATTATACTCGGCGACGTTCAGGTACCTCAACACCACTTACGGAAACGAATATGTGCTTCTGAACACCAATGGAAAAGGAAATGGCGTTTTTCTGAAATACCTCAGGGTGCATATCTTCGGCTCCTCTAGAAACTGGTGGGAGTCCAGAGTCAGAATGTACGACGGATATGCATCTCCTGGCAACGGAATTGTCCTCAGCCCTTGGACACCTTACAATGCAAACAATTACAAGATTTTCCCTGGTTTCTACGGTAACAGCAAATGCTTCTTTTCTTCGTCTGGATTGGAAGATTTTTACTTGTCCTCGTGGAACGGAGCAAGCTTGGTCTCGTTCAACAACAAATCGTCAGGGTTTCTGTATCAATCCAACTCCTCCATCGGCTCCACCACCACTATTTCGTTTTACAGAAATTTTGCCGAGTCTGATTCCATGCCCAGCGTTGCATCTGACAGAAGACTCGTCGTCACGCTCAACTCCGGCGACGCACAAGTTGGTCAATCCGGAAGCTATTACCTTCTTCTCGGACAAGCATATTATTACGTATAACTTTTAGGTTTAGATGAACCATGAAAAATTCGATGAAAAATGTCATAAATAAATTTCAGCACAAATGAAAAATGCCGTCTCCTATTCGCGAAAATTATTGTGTTGAAGAGTTTGATCCGGAGCTTCAGCGAAATGTTTTTCACGTCTATCCCACAAAAGAAGGAAAAATTTTGCGAATGATGAACACCAAAGAAAGGATTTTTTATCGAGGGTTCCTTGAATTGCAAAAAGAAGACGAAGAACGGAAAAAAGAAGCTGAAGAGAGAAGATTGGAAAAAAAGTTTCTTTTACTGTTAAAAAGATGAGAAGGATCGTTTATTATGACAAGAAGAAGTTGAAAGCGACGGTGTATTTTGACGAAAAATTGAATCATCCTCCTAGAAAGGTGCGTTCCAAATGCGAAATATTTGCTCAAAGTGACATTAAGATAAATTGTTCTTCAAAGCAAATGATTGCTTTTATGTTTCGAATTAAAGTGGACAGCGGGATGGCTTTGGTGAATTTGAGACACGGTTTAAATTTAAAGCTGAATTATTTCAATCACTTTCAGCTTTTTTCAGAATCGGTGGATAACGTCATCGTGGAAATTTATAACAGAAGCGACAAGGAAGTCATGATTAAAAAGGGAGAAAGTCTTTGCCACGTGAACTTCTTTTAGATCCTATGAAAAAGAAATTTTTTTATTTTTCCTTAATAAAAAAATGGAGTATAACATGTATAAAGAAATTTATCCGACTCTTCCTTCTGCTCCTGCGGATGAAGGAGGACACGTTAACCGTCTTTAAAAAATAAGCGAAATCCAAAAAGAGATGGACAACGAGAGGAAAAAAAGAGTTCATCTCAGCAAAAAGTACCATCGCGTTTTTAGGATCATTTCAAATGTGGACAATTCAATGCAGGCGCAGTGCATTGCTTTGGGTGCGACTGGAATTGGGCTTTTGAGCACGATTATTGCCAGTCCTGCAGCAATCGCGTGTGAAGGTGTAGCTATTGGAATGGGTTTTTTATCGGAGGTCAAGTGAACAAAAAGATGGCGTTGAAAGCGGAGAAGCATAAAAAGATAAAAGTGTTAGCAGAGTCCAAATTGAACACGATCAGCGAGCACATTTCCAAATCGCTCATGGACGGAAAAATAAGCGATTCTGAGTTTCAATTGATTCTTGGTGAGCTTCAAAAATTTAAAGCCTTGACGGAGGAAATACGAACCAAAACCAAAAACGGAATGGACGAATTGGCTAAAGAGTCGCTGATCCAAAAGGTCGAGAAAACGCCATTCAAGCGTTTAACAATTTGTTTAAAAAAAATCCACGGATATGAAAAATAATTTCTAGCGTATTTTAAAAACCATGTCTTTTTTTTAAAATACAAGACCCGAACAAAAGGGATGAAATTGTGAAAGAAATTAACGACAGAAGAAAGAGGATTTATCAGAACAGCATCAACGACAACATTTCAGATGCTGATTTTCAGACTGATTTGAGCAAGCTGTACAAACCGCTCATCGAAAGCAACGAAAAGATGTTCAAACCGCTCATTGAAAGCAACGAAAAGCTGGTAAAAAAAATAAATGCTAAAAACGTAAATTTCGAGTCGACGAGAATGGGTGATCCGATGAATGAACCGATGGATGAATCGCTTAAAGAAGAGCCTATTCCTATGGGTGAAATGTCGCTTTACTTTTTAGGAAATCAAAGTAAAATAAATGAAGGAAAAAGAAGTTTTAAGAACAAGTTTGAATTGAGCAGAAACGTTGGGCGGTATTCCATTGGAAAAATGGGAATGGCGTTTGAAGGCAGTGATATGATTGTTGGGGGTGAAACGTATGAAGGAAGAAGAGGTCTTTGGGAGCTGATGACCAATCCAAACATTTCAAAAAATTTCGACGTGACAGCAGAAGATGTGGCTAATTACTCGAAAATTTTAATGGAGAGTGAAGCCGTAAAGCCAGATGGAAGATCAAACATACCCAAAGCTTCAGAGGTTAAGAAATACAATCAATTCATCAATCCTATTGAAAAGGAGCTTATATCTCGAAAGGATGATCCGCAGGAATATAATTCAGATAGTACTAGAGCTGATATTCTAAATCTTCATGAGAAATTTGCATCAGAAGATAAGGCTAAAAAAAATCTTAAAAGTGATATTGAAGATCGTTTTAATGAAAAATACAATCAAATAATGACGCGTATTGAAAAGGGAAAAAAAGGTTCAGGAGTGATCATTCTTCCCAGCGATCCGAATGCGTTGGTGGAAAAGCTTGAATTGAGCGTGGCTGCTTGTCGTGCTGGTAATACGGGATCGAGAAATGAGGCTGTGAGCATTTGCGATGAGCTGTTGAGACAAAAAGTGATTAGCAAATACCAGTACAAATCGATGATGAAGACCATCGAGGGATAAAAAAAATTTTTTTGCTTATTAAAAAATGATCATTTACAGAAACAGATATCTTAAGAAACACGTTGTTGGAGGAGGTGGAATCATTGACACGTTGTGAAATTTTTTAAAAAGAGCGGCTGCGTCGAGCGCATCGAGAGCAGCGTCTACTTTGGGTGGCAAAATTGCAAAAAGCGAGCTGGGAAGAGAAACGATTACGGCTGCAAAATCTGCTGGAAAAGAACTGGCTTCTTCGGCGATTGTGACTGCTAAAGACGTGGTCGTTGATAAGGGCAAAAAGGCGATGGTGAAGGTGTATGCCTAGACTGGAACTCCGAAGCCTCCACTCACTCAAAAAAGGAAAGACATTATTTCGGGAATGGTTGCGTCAGCAGCTCCAACAATCAGCTGTCCAGAAAAAACGCCATCCGAATCCAAGACCTGGTGAAAATGGGAAGCGGTCTGAAAATCGCTTGATTTTTAGAGGTCTGAGGATCCAAAAATTTTTTTTCTTTTGTATAGAAAAATGGCAAATTCCGATGTTTTAAACATTACAGAAGAAATCATTGTTGATGAAGAAATTGAGAGATTTGAATTTCACAAATATGAACCGGTCAGTAACAATTTAAACACTGCCGGGGAGATAAGAATCAGCATTAAGCAGCAAGATTTGTTCACGCTTCCCTCTGAGGCTTGCCTTTTGGTGGAAGGAAGGCTGACAAAAGCACACGGGACTTCTTATGCGGATGCGGATGTGGTTGCTCTTGCAAACAATGGGATCATGCACCTGTTCAGTCAGATTTCTTATCAGTTGCCGAATCAAGAGATTGAAAACATATACAGCCCAGGTCAAGCCACTACCATGCTTGGTTTCCTTAAATATCCGGTGGAGTACCAAGTGTCTGAAGGGATGAATCAGCTGAGGCAAAGAGACACTACTGCCAATGCCGATCTTACAGGTAACAGCGGATTCAGTCAAAGGCAAGATTTCATCATTAAGCAGCCCCCAACCAAAGGAACATTTTCATTTTGCATTCCGTTGAAACACATTTTTGGATTTTGCGAAGATTACGAAAAAGTTCTTTACGGATTTAAGCACACGAATACTCTTGTGAGAAAAAGCGACGCAGATGAGATTTTTAAGAGCGCTGAAGCAGCCGCAGGAAAAGTGGACTTGAGCAAACTGTCTTTGTTTATGCCTCAAGTCACCCCCTCTTTTATGGCAAATAGCAATCTTTACAAACTCATCGAGTCCAAAGTGGACGTGCCGTTGTCGTTTAAATCCAGACAGTGCGACACTATTGCCGTGCCAGTGTCCAATACATTCAGTTGGAGGTTGAGCGCCAGATCTGCCAATGAACGACCGAGGTACATCATTGTTGGATTTCAAACGAATAAAGACGGCAGTCAAGATTTGAACCCTTCCGTTTTCAACCACTGCGATTTGAATAACATGTACGTCACATTAAACAGCAAAAGGTACCCTGCCGTCGAATACGACTTGTCCTTCACAAACAACAAATTTTCGAGGGCATACAGGGACGCGTGCAAGTTTGACAACAAGATTTTTGGACTCAGCGAAATCATCGCTCAGCCGAATTTGACGGCGCTGAATTACAGACACATTTGTCCTCTTTTCGTTTTTGACGTGAACAAGCAGGCTGAAAGGTTGAAATCAACCGTGTTGGACGTGCAAATTAAGGCCACCTTTAATGCAAACGTTCCTGCAGACACTCAAGCCTTTGCGGTCGTCATTTCTGACAAACTGCTCAGAATCAAATCCGACGGAAACAAAATGAACGTGGTTTATTAAAGTCTGAAAGACCCACATGAATTCTTCGAATTTATTAGGAAAAAATTAATTGAGTCCATAATAAAAGGATGAATTTTAAGTAAAAGAATTTGAAAAATTTGCTTATCGAAAATGGCGTTTCCAAAACGTCTAAAAGCAAAATGAGGTTGGCGATGATTGCACCAGAGAACCATTTGATCGAAAAAAATGCGATGATGGAGGACGTTAAGCCGATAGATTCAAAATATGAAAGGCTCCGTTTGATCCGAAACAATCCCGTGGCTGTAAAAATGGCTCACGCTGAAACGGGAAAAGTGATCGAAGATGGCTCTCTTTACAAAGCGATGAAAGAGTCGGGTCACGGCAGCAATTATTTGGAGAAGCGAAACGGTAAAGTGGATGAAAATGGATTTAAAATAGAAATTCTGAAATAGAAATTCTGAAATAAAAATGTCGTTTCACCCGTTTTTTCTGGAGTGCAGCAAAAAAGAGTCTGATGCAAACAAAAAAAGACAGCTCGAGGCTCTTGCGTTTAAGGCTGAAAGCGGCTCGTTCAAAATTCTAGAAATTTACAGCGATGAAAAAAGAGACGAGCTTTACGCGATATTGTGGGAAGACAAAGAGGATGACTTTTCGCGAATGGAAAAAGAAATAAAAAAGCACAAATGAGTGGGGAAATTTAAAGAGGCGAGAAAAGCTGAGAGCGATTGACAAACATGTGCTCGGCTTGGACTGCGATTTCGAAGAAAAGAAAAAAATGTCTGGATAACTGAAAATGGACGCGCTGCTTAAAAAGTTCGAAGATGCTCCAAAAAGATGCTGAAAATAAAAAAATTGAATTCGAGTTAAATAAATTCCAGCTCAAATTAAAAAGATGGATATGAATGAAATTAATAATTCTTCTGGTTATTTGAGCGAAGAAAATAGAAGATGGTTTGAAGAAAAAGAAAGAGAGTTGGAAGAAAATGAAAGAGAGTTAGAAGAAGATGAAAGATGGCTTGAAGAAAAAGATAGAGAGTTGGAAGAAAAGATATGACGGTTGGAAGAAAGTCGGATTTAAGAAATTAGAAGACGGTTTGGAGAAATGAGAAGACTGTTTGAAGAAAAGAGAAGAGAGTTGGAAGAAAAGAGAAGACGGTTGGAAGAAATGAGAAGAGAGTTGGATTCGTCAGATGATTCGTCAGATGAAGAGGATGAGGAAGAGCAACGGCGACAATTGAAGATTAAGGCATTGGTTAAAGGTTTCCGTTCTGATAGACGCAGAGTTTGCGCTCCAGCTGCTTAAAATATCGCAGATTTTAAATTTTCAATTCTTTTTTTAAGAATTGAAAGTTGCTGAAAAAAAAGATGAAAGATTTTTGAAGAAAAAAAATGAGTGGTTTGGACTTTGATTTCTAAAAAAACGCTCGACGTTGCTAAAAAGAAGATGAAAGATTTTCACGGATCTTAAAAAATTGAAGATTTTACTAAAATTGCTGAAAATGAAAAAATTTGTTGAAAATAAAAAAAAATTGAATTGAAGAAAAATAAATTCCATCTCAAATAAAAAAGATGGGCGAATTAAGATTGTGGTATGAAATAAAAAAAGAGTCTTTGTTAGAGATGGAGTTGGATGAAAAAATAAAATCTAAACTAAAAAGTTTTGATGAAAGAATAAGTAAGTTTAAAGAATTTATAAAAAGTAATTATGAGGTGATAGGACTGTTGGAAAAGGATAAAAAAAGCTGACTCAAATGAGAAAAGAGTTGACAGAGGAAAGAAAAATAAAATTCCCGTTTAAAATCAAAACGTGGGATGAAGAAAAAAAAGAGATTTGGGAAGACCTTGAGTTGTCTGAGTTGATGAAAAAAGCAAATTCACCAGAGGAGATAAAAAAGGTGACTCAAAAAAGAAAAGAGTTAAAAGAGAAAAGAAAAATTCCGATGAGTGATGAAATGAAATCTGAAAAGAAAAATCTTTTAAAAAAAATAAAAGAGCTGAATAATGAGGTTAGAAAGTTGGCTGAAAGACAAAAAAAGCTGTTTTCTCAAATAAAAGAGTTTAAAGAGGAGACAAATAAATTGAGTTTATCCTTTTTCACTTTTTTAGAGCAGAATAATTTGTAAAGAGATTTTTTTAATTCTTTTTTAGAAGAATTGAAAAAAATTGAATTCGAGATAAATAAATTCCAGCTCAAATAAAAAAAAGATGGAAAACGACACAAATGTAATTGACGAAACTATTGTATTTAATGAATTGGGTGACAAGTTAATCATTGAATATATTGAAGAGCATTCTGTTTTTAAGAAAGATGTTCCCCCTCCAATGAATTCGAAAAGTTTGCTTGAATTCATTCACAGCGTTAAAAAACTTCCAAAGGAATATCGGGAAGCTTTTAATGAAATGATTCGAAGCATGCCGATAGAAAAACTTAAAGCTATTAAAGATATGTTCGATGTTGCTAGTCGGATTAAAAAAGTAAATATTAAAGAAGATGAAGAAGCAAGATGTTTAAAAGTACTAAAAATTAGTAATGGATTAGAAACTTATGAAGAACGAAGAATTATATGGGATGAAGACGAACTTTATACGCTCTTTGATAATGCAATTTTAAACATGAAAAGTCTGGAATATATTTTATTTTTAATACTCCAGAGGATGACTTTGAAACTTCATATAGATCTTGTGAACATTCTTTTTACAGTTTTGGATGTCAGAGATAATTTTTAATTCTTTTTGAAGAATTAAAAAAAAATTGAATTTGAGATAAATAAAATATTTCAGTATTAAAAAGATGATTTACACAAGAAAGGTTTTGAAAGATTTGCTGATCAAAAACGGTATTACTCAAACAGCAGACAATTTGATGGCTTTGACACTGATCGCGTTTGAAAACAATTTGATTAATAAAGACGATTTAATGGAAAAAGTGAAAGAAAAGAAACCTGTGGGCAGGCCTAGAATACATGAACCGAAAGAAAAAAACCCATCGATCCTAAATGGAAAAGACTTGAAAACATTAGAACTCGTCCTTTCACTTTTAAAATAACCCATGTTGAAACGGGAAAAGTAATGGAATATAAATCCGCTTATAAATTAAGAAAAGAAACGGGTCACTGCTGGCCTTACTTTGACAATAAACACGGATATCAAATAGAAGTGATTAAGCCATGAAATTTAAATTTGCTGAAAATTTAAATTTGTTGAAATTGAAAATGGGTTAAATAAATTTTTTTTCCTTATATAAAATGGATAGAATGACTGTGAAAGAATTAAAAGTGATGGCTAATGACCGTGCTATCAAAGGTATCTCAAAAATGAGAAAAGCCGAGCTTATTGAAGCTATAAAAAATACAAAACCCATTATTGGGTATGGACCTGAAGCTCGTAGACGAACGACTGATGCGGGGCCGATTGTTCCTACTCCTCGTCCTGATCCTCGTTCGATTGCTCAAAGTCCTGCTCCTGCTCCGAGTCGTCAAAAACCTGTCATCGCTCCGAAACCATCAAAAATTCCACCGAGACCTGTCATGCGGAAACCAGCTCTTGCTCCAAAACCAGCCCATTTGCAAAATCCTGTTAGTCCGCCTGGTTTTTTTTCAAGAATTGCAACGACCGTCTCCAACGGTTTTAACCAACTAAATGCTCTCATTGATCCATTCATTCCAAATACGGTGAAGAATGCAGCGTTAGAAATGGAGTGGAACAAACGATAAAGTCTCTCAAAGACGTTGTATTTGGTAGACCGGTTCCAGCACCAATACCTGTTCCAGCTCCAATACAGGTTCCCGCTCCAAGACCTGTTAAGATAAAGTTTGTATTGACTGACCATGCGCTAAATCACATCACTGAGCAATTTTTTTACACCCCCTCTGTTCGATATCAAGACCCTGACGCCTTTTTAAACATGGTTAAAGAGGCCACAATCAAAGTCATTAAAAAAAAACACAAAAACAAATCTTGTTTTAACCTGCGAAATGACGCGTGTAAATTTTGCTACTGGAGAAGAAAATCTTCGCACTGTGGTCTTCCCGTCCAAATACGACATCGTTCTCGATTCAACAGACAAAAGAGAAAGCTTTGAAACATGGAAAGAAAGAATTCTTGAAAACATGTCCAATTACAACAAGGAAGGATCCAATTGGAAAGTTTTCAAAATTTTCAAAGAAGACGTTAACATGATCGATTGGATACCTTTCAGCGGTTCTTCCTCCATTGATCTCCCTCCTAAGTTGAAAAGCAAATAGGCGATTATCAACATGGAAAACGACGACAATAAATGCTTTAAATGGTCAGTCACCAGAGCGCTAAATCTAAAAAATAGAGACAACGAAAGAATTGACAATGAGCTTATTAAAAAATTAGAAGAGTTGAAATGGGAAGGAATGGAATTTCCTGTCGATTACGATAAAATCAACAAGTTTGAAAAGATCAATCCAAACATTAGCATCAACGTCTTTGGGTATGATGAAAAAATAATTCATCCTTTACGAATTTCCAAAATTTTAGATCGAAAGCATAATGTTGATTTGCTACTCATTTCAAACGAAGACACTAAACATTATTGCCTCATTAAAAGCTTCAGTCGATTGGTTGGTTCTTCAGTATCAAAACATCAACACAAAAAATATTTTTGCAGAAATTGTCTGCAAGCTTACGACCAAGAAGAAAAGCTCCAAAAACATCGAATCGACTGCTATAAACACATCTCGGTCCGAATCGAACTTCCTGAAGAAGGGACAACCATTCAGTTTAAAAATTACAACATGTCTATGAGAGTTCCGTTTGTGGTGTATGCAGACTTTGAAAGTTTCATCAAACCTGTCAACACTTGCATCCCCGACTCAAAACAGTCTTACACCAAACAATACCAAAAACACGTTCCAAGCTCGTTCTGCTATTACATCAAATGCTTCGACGAAACCATTTATTAAGGAAAACCTGTCATGTACACAGCAGAAAGCGATGATGACGACGTTTCTCAAAAGTTTGTAACCAGTCTCGAAACAGACCTTTAAAAGATTTTCAACAAGATTGATTTGTTACAGCATTACTGGGAGAAAAAGAAAATTGTGACTGATGAGGATAAAATGAATTTTAAAAATACAACACAATGCCACATTTGCAAAAAAAATCTTGACGGTGATAAAGTCTTAGACCACTGTCATTTGACTGGAAAGTATCGAGGAGCTGCGCACAAAGATTGCAACATAAAATATCATATTCCAAAGTTCATACGCATCCTTTTACACAATTTGTCCGGTTACGATTGTCATTTGTTCATCAAGAAATTAGGCGGAAAATTAAAATGCATCCCCAACAACGATGAGAAATACATCAGCTTCACAAAAAAAATTAAAGTAAGAGAATTTATCGATAAGAAAGGTAAACTTCGGGAAGTTTGGAAAGAATTGAGGTTTATTGAGAGCTTCAGATTCATGTCTGAAAGTTTAGACAGTTTGGCTAAAAATCTAACCAACGATCAGTGCAAAAACGTTGCTGAATATTACTCTGGAAAACAGTTTGACTTTTAAGAAAAAAGGCGCTTACCCTTACGAATGGGTAGACTCGATTGAAAAATTCTCCGAAACAGCATTGCCACCTATTGAAGTATTCGACTCCAAACTAAACGATGAACCAGCAAAAGTTGAAGACTATGCGCATGCTCAAAAAATTTGGAACGAATTTGGATGCGTAACGTTTAAAGACTACCACGAGCTGTACAACGTTTCAGACGTGCTGATACTTGCAGATGTTATTGAAAATTTCAGAGACGTGTGTCTAAATTATTACGGTCAAGATCCCGTTTGGTATTACACCTCCCCTGGACTCGGTATAGACGCTTGTTACAAAATGACCGAAGTTAAATTAGAACTTTCTAAGCGATCCTGATATGCTTCGAATGATCCAAAAGGGAGTACGAGGTGGAATCAGCATGATGTCGAACCGACTTAGAACTGCTAATAATAAATACATGGACAAATATGATCCTTCAAAACCAGCGAAATTCATTCAGTATTTAGACGCTAACAACTTGTACGGATGGGCAATGCTTCAAATGATCCAAAAAAACTCAATTCGAAATCCGCACCATTTTTGATGAAAACTTGATCGCCGTTCACATAAATAGAACAAAGTTGGTTTACAACAAACCCATTTATTTAGGAATGTGCATCCTCGACATGAATTCCATTACGGCTACATCAAACAGAAATACGGTAATTGCGCAAAACTTCTCATGACTGATACAGACTCGCTCTTTTACGAAATTGAAACTGAAGATTTTTACAAAGACATTGGTGATGATGTACTAGAAAAATTTGACACTAGCGATTTCGGCAAAGAATATCCTGCCATTAAAAATGTCGGATTCAAAGTTGGCGCAAACAAAAAGGTCATTGGCATGTTCAAGGATGAGACTGGAGGCAAACAAATTATAGAATTTGTTGGGCTTCGACCTAAGCTCTACTCTTACAATGTCCTTGAAGAAGAAAAAGAAGAAGAACACAAAAAATGCAAAGGGGTCAAGAAGAGCGTCGTTGATAAAAAAATCAAACATAAACATTACAAAAAATGCTTAATGAATGGAAAAGAAAAGCTCAGAACCATGAACGTCATCCGATCTCATCTTCACGATATTTACACGGAAGAAATAAACAAAGTCGCACTCAGCGCTAACGATGATAAAAGATTCATTTTGGATGACGGCATTCACACCTTAGCCATTGTGCATTACAAAAACAGACCTTGTCCAGAAGATCCAAAATAAATTTAAATCATTGCGGTAAGAAATTTTTTATGACAACATAATCATGGCAAGAGATATTTTATAACTTAACAACAAGAAAAAATTTTATAACTTAACGGAAAGAAAAATTTTATTAATTCTTCACAAAAAGATATTGCGGTAAGAAATTTTTTGAAAAAAAACGTAAGTCAACAAAAAAAAAACATCAAAATTGTCAACCATAAGTATGGTCAAAATGCTCATGCGCTAGAACCGGCATTTTATATCTACTCATAAGTTATTATGTTTTTGATTGTCATAGCATCAATCATGAGGGCACAATATTTAAAGTTTACATCTGTTTTCTGTTTATCACCAAGATAGGCAAAAACATCATGGAATAAACCAGGGTCACAATTTACAGATGATGTCCAATGTGATATTGACCTGGCAGCTGGAAGACACAACATTGGTTGAAGAAAGTTATATGCACGTGGACAGGCCCGCCGTGAGCCTTTGCGGCACCCATGGTCAAAATTTCCCAAGCGCCCTACTGAAAGTGAAAGCTGATCTAATGATCCATAATTCAATACATATAATAAGCCATTTGATAACAAATCAAAGAGGATAAAAGAATATAGAATTTTTTAATTTTAATTAATGAACATTTGAACAGTTTATTTCTAGATAATTGCAATGGTCTTTTGACTTGGTTATACACTCATACATAAAATGATAAAGTCGACACTAGAACATGGTAGAAACAGACCAAAGACAATCATTAAACACTATTGGATGTTAAGAGCAAAAATTTGTCTAGAATACAACAGCTATTGTTGTTTCAACTTCAGAGGAAATTGATCTTTCGAGCTTTACTCATGGCGAATTTGGAAATCACTTCACCGTAGCACAACTTTTTGGCAAGATCATGCTCAATGGAAATAACCAGAAGATTCGTGAGTCGTTCTTGGCTCATTGTAGACCTTAAAGCT
>QPEY01002057.1:286175-302051 GCA_014706445.1 Hydra viridissima
CATTTTGTTCTAAGACGTCCATAATAAGCTTGGCAATGTCAGCACCTATCTTTTTTTTAAATAAACATGAAAAAAAAAAATTATTTATATTCGGCTTCGTGGGCCCCTGTCGACCTGGCGCCCCGGACAAAACAACCCAGTAGACCCCCCTCACGGCGGCCCTGCACGTGGAGAATAAAAATGAAGAGTTAAAGCAAATTTTTTTACTTCATCATTGTATCTGTGACCTTTTGGTTTAACATTTTGATTAAGAAATTGACTTTTAATGGTTTCATAAGAGAGTCCAGAAAAATTTTCGCCTAAAACAGTTGCAGCATCTGTAGTCAAATACTTTTTAGATTGTAAATGAGAAATCATGTCTTTTAAAGAACTAATTTTTTTCATTTCTTCTTAACTTTTGCTGTAAAGCTTTGCCTTTTTTTAAATTTTTCTTTTGTTGGTGATATTGATCTTAGAGATAGTGTTGAAGATTGATTAGTTTGGTCAGTACTATGAATTTTGTTTTCTGGCTGATAATTATATGTTAAACTATTTTCTTTGTCGGTGTCATTTATAGCAAGATAGACATCAACTTTTTTTCTTTTTGACAACGGATCAACTGTTGGTAGTGATTGTATTGTTGGGAGTTTCCTTTTTGGCTTTTGTGTATTTGCAGAAAATACAAAAACTGATGGTAGAGCATTTAGTTTTAAAATTGGTTTATAATGATGATCAACACTTGAAATATTTTTATCTGGGACACAATAATTATAGTCTGCTTCTAAAAAATGGTCGCTGCATATACTAGTATATTTAGTTGGAATAAAGTTTTCACGTTTCAAAGCAACAATCCATCTTTTACACAATTCTGAATTTTTAACAGGAAATTTATGGAAGGATTTCGAGCCGCATTTTACATATCTACTAGAAAATCCTACGCAGCACAAGAATTAATCATTGTAAGATGAAATTTCTAAAAGAAATAACTAACTTACACGATTGCTAAAGAAAATAAAAATACTTATGTCGGGATATAACTGTTTTTATTATATGATATATCGATTACGTTTTCCCAAAACAGTCGAACAAATCGGCTGCACAATCGGCTTATAAAAAAAACCCGGATTTCCCTATTTAATTATTTATTTTACGTCAATGCCTTTTTGTTGAGTTCTTTGAAATAGTTTAATCAAGATAATCCTTAACTTGTTCAAAAGAAAAATGTTGTAAACGCTTGGTTTAGTCACCTATCTTAATCAAAAAAAGTGAGTATATACATAGTGAAAAGTGAATATAACGTGAGTATAAATATATACATACATACATACATACATACATACATACATACATACATACATACATACATACATACATACATACATACATACATACATACATACATACATATATATATATATATATATATATATATATATATATATATATATATAAAACAAAACTGCAACTTAATGTGGTACTTATAGCTTCATATCTTGCGGCAATCATCAATCATCATTTATAAGAAATGTTTTTATATAAAATATAATAGCTTATGTTTTTATAAATCAATATCAAGTATTTTGTTTGTGTTTTTTATTTTAATGTATTAAAATGAAAATCTCTTTTGTTGTTGGAGAATGAAAAGCACGATAGCTATTTATACATGGTAGAGGTGTATGAATGATAAAACTAAGATTTTACTTTGCAATAAAGTTTACTTTTAATCCTACAACGCACAGCTTTTATACTTTAAATCCTTAAACGCACAAGTTTGGGAGTTTTTTTGATGAAACACGAAAAGTTTAAAAAAATTTCATACATTTGAACTAATTTAGATATAAACCAATCTTCAAAATTGTCTAGTTAAGTGTAAGCAGACAGAGAGCAAAGCATTAACTTGCAATATGCAAATGGTCTGCCAAATTAAGAAAAAAGATTGTTTGGCAATTAAACAATTGTGTTCTAACCCACCTTTTATTTCCCAAAGATGTAGTTTTCCCTTCAAAAACTGTTTAAGTTTGTTGAACTTTCTCTTAAACCCAATTATCTGCTCATCAAGACTTTTATTATCTTGAGACACAACTGTTATCTTTAAGTTATACCACCAAAAATCTCATTTTCTATAGTTTATTGATCTTTTCGTCATTATAAATCAGATGGTTGTTAAGAAAATGTAGATTTGAAAGGAGCCCCTCATACCAATTTCGACTCAACACTCAAGCAAATGGCTCATTGCGATTTTTTGTTTACCAATCACACAAAACACTGACATCTAGGCCAGACCCATTCTAAAAAATGCGCCAATCAACTGCTCACTTCCTTTTTGTTTGTGTTAATATTTTTCCCAGACTTTTCCACAATGTATTTATTGATATTTTTTGGTACTAATTGTAGCATACCATCGGTTAAAAGTTTCTTGAATAATGTATTGGGGATTGAGTGTCATAGTTTTCTAGAAGCTCTATATTTCTACCCCTGAAAGCTAAGTCAAACGGATTGAACTTGTCATTTGTCCTTACAAGTCTTACACATTCTTTTTCTAACTCATAGAAGAAGTATAGAACATAAAGTTTACATCAGACTAAAATCTTTAAAAGACTAAAATCATTTAAATGTCATTTTATGAGGATTTAATTCTTTGACTTAGAGCCTTTTTGTAATAATAGTAAAAATAACTTACAACAATAATAATCTACATAAGATTTATTCCTAAGCCCATATTGGTCATTAAAATTTTCATTAAATAAAACCAAATAACAAATAAAGTAAATGCATAACCACAATTTAAATGTCAAAGAGATGAGATCCTTTAGCTAATAAAGTTTACATATATTGTTATGATAAAGTTTAGATATATTGTTATTGATATTTCATTAAGTCAAGAGAGGTATCTGTTTGAACCAAAAATAATAAGCAATATGACGAAAATAGCGATCAACGCAGCAGATTGTGCATTGAAATATATCTCAAAGAACAAAGATGACCTGACACCTAATGAGTGTTACAGAAAAAGTTTTAAAGCATTATTTTCAGCTGAGGGAAAAGGCGATAAAGCAAATATCGTTTTCAACAACCTGCTTCAAGAATCATACGAAGCGAAAGAAAATGCTATAAACTCTAACTTAAACAAAAACCAAGTACTATATAAAGTAAAAAAGACTTCTAAAAGTGAAGAAAGAAAAACTCCAGGTAAAAATATAACTGGTAACCATTTTTTCACTAAAGTTTAATTACTCTATGATGATAATCATGATGATGATAATGATGGTGATGATGATGATGATGAGGATCATGATGATGATCATAATGATGATCATGATTATGGTGATGATCATCATCATCATCACCATCATAATCATCATCATCATCATCATCATGATGAGGATGATGATGATCATGATGATCATGATGATCATGATAATTATAATGATTATCATGATCATGACCATGATTATCATCATGAATATCATGATAATAATGATGATATTAAGATAATGATGATCATGATCATGATCATGATCATGATGATTATGATCATTTCAATCATTATTATAATCATCATCATCATGAATATGATCATGATGATCATGATGATCATGATGATAGTCATGATTATGATCATGATGATGATGATGATAATGGTTATGATGATAATCATGATTATGATCATCTTTATGATCATGATAATGATCATGATCATAACCATAATCATCATCATCATCATCATGATGGGCATAATCCTAAAAAATAGTTTATTTGATTATTTAGTAATAGATCAAAATCAAGAAAAGAGAACGGTCATAACTGAAAGTATTGCTCAGAGTATTTCCAAATATAGAAACGAATATTGGAAATCGGAAGAGTTGATGATAAAAGGTAAATATCTTGAATCTGTTAGTAACTTGAAATGAATTTTTTTTTTTGTTCTTTGAAACAATACCTAGTTGAACAAACTCTAAATCAACCTTTGAAAGTGTCCTGCGTTGGTGCATACTCTGTTATGTAGTCCTGCTTATATATATATATATATATATAAACATGACAAGGTATCTTAAAAACAATGCACTGGGCGCGGATGTCAGAAAATACGTTCCTTTCAATTGTCTATACATAAAATGTTGATTCATGTCGACATAATACACATGAGAATTGATTCGGTATATAGAATTCTGCGCTTTAAACAATACTTGAGGCCAATTTTTGAATGTAAGGGAAGTAATTATAAACACTGCACTTTGCTTTTCTTTTAAGATAAAAAAGTTAGTAAAATGGGTTGTTTTTTTTTCTATGGACAGTGAGACACCTTATGCAGATGTCAAACGAAGTTTAGCTCTCAATTGCAACCATATCAAACATATCTTTATCTAAACTTTAACTCTAACAAACTATGTAACCAATATATTCTCTTCAATTTCAATCAAATGTTATTACTGTGTGAAATGTCAAACAAGCTGAAACAAATCAAACAACAAACTCTGGCTATCTTTCTTTAAAAAATATCAAACATTGTTTCAGACCTATTTCTTAACATTTGTTGTGTAAATCATCTTTACAATTAATTGTATGTTTATATGTCATGTATAAAGTTATAAATTAACTGCTAAATTATAACATGTGCTTAATAATTACATGCAATTTCATTTAAAATGATAATAAAATAATGTATAGTTTAACAGATAATGTAGCAAAAGAGTGTAAAAAATTCCGATTAGTTACTGTGATATTGACGCTGTTCATGAACATATAGATTGTTAGATGACTAGAGAAGAGTCTAAAGTTGATTTATTTTTCAAAAAACTTTATGAACAACAACCAAATAATAACAGAACTTGCATTCAAACATCCCTAAAAACATGGAAAGATATGATGTACCCGGTGCATAGGAACATCCTCTAAGACCTTGCAACACATCACCAAAAATTTTTTTTTGATTATCAATAGAAAACATTTCCTTATTCAAAAAATGTAAACGGCAACTTTTTTTTGCGGGGACCTGAGGAGAAATCACATACTTTAGGGGAGTGCCCAGGAATTTTGTTGCTCAAGATAGGTAACTAAGAGACATAGGGCATACTCAAATTTCTAGTATGTTAATATTGGTATCGAATGAGGATGACTTGCAAAAAATCAGGGTAATTGGAGCTAAACCAACCCCGCTCCGACCCTTAACAGCCCCCTTCCTAGAACTAATTCTCCTTTAATCATAAACTTTTTTTTTTGTTCTATCATAAACTAGATCAAAATTCATCGACAGAATTCAAATTTCAACAAAAAATCTCTTTTCGTTTAAGATTTATAACAATGCAAAGCTTAAAATTACCTCCTGAATAACCTTTAAATGGTCTTAACTTTTAAACGAGAAATTTTTTTTGATGTAATTTGAAATCTGTCGATGAATTTTCATCTAGTTTAATATAAATCAAGTAAAAAATTGAAAAGGTTTTTTAGGAACCATACCCTAGGGGAGGGCTATAAGGGGTCGAGTAGGGTTTGCTACAACTATTTAATACAATAAAAAAAAATTTTTGGTCTTTATGGTTAGATTATGATATTTTGCATTTTAGAATCATACGAAACGTTTGTTCATAGGAGGTTTAGTATTTTACTTTTTAAAAACTACATTCCTGCAAATACAAAGCTACTTTAAAAGTGCTTGTAGTTGTAAGCAACAACTGGGTTTTTTAGCGCCTTTCTATAGTTTGGCCTGTGCTCTCCAACCTTTCTCATTCGCCAAAACTGATTGAAATCTTGATGAATGGATTCGAGAGCTTGTTCGGTACAGTAACCAAAGCCTATAGAATATAAGAAGTACAAAAGAAATGCAAGTTTATTCAATAAATATTCGTCATAATTTATGCAAGTTTTATGATTCAACTGTTGAAACAGAGTATTTCATTACTAAGATTATAAATTATTTTTTATCAAATTTAAAAGTTATTTATCATTCCGAAGATTCCACCTTTGATGTCAATCAATTTGATAATAGGTTGCTTCATTATCTCTACCTTAAAAGGAATTGTAGCCCTTGGATTTCTGTAGCTTGTAGAGGACTCTTCTAAATCCTTGACATATGTGGAGCTTAATGATTTTCCAAAACAACCATGGACTGTTTTTTTAAACTATCTAAGTACCTTAATGTATTTGGCAGCTGAAACTACACGACCACACAAGGGTGCTTTGATGTTGCAGTTTGTTTTCCAACTATTTGAAGCAAAACCTTAAGATCTTCATATACTACTAATCTAAGGGTGAAATGTTTAACTTATCCAAAATTAACCGCAAATTATGGTATTTTTCGCTCAATGAAGGCAAACTGGCTGATATAATAGTATTGTGGACGCTTGAATCTTTAAAAACTTTGCACGCATATCCGTCACACTTGCTCAGTTTCTTTGGAATTTTATCATAAACTCTGGTTTTACGGTTATTGAAAGTGAAACTTTAAGGAATCCCTGCCCTCCATCTTCACCTAATTTGATATCAACATCAACTGTTTCTTGACTTCTGTGATGAAGTACCATTTCTTCAAGCTCTTCAATGTCATTACAATACACAATAGGAGTATCTTTTTCTATTCATCCATAAAAAATGAATGATACAAATTGCAATCTAGCTATCAAAAAATATTTTTTATGGTAAAAGTTTACATACCTCTTTGCTTCCATTTAATTCTAATAGCAATGGGAGTTTACTACAACCGAATAATTTTTCCAATCATTTTGTTATTCTCAATCAGTTTAATATTGAAACCAGATTCCACACTTTTCCGTCCTGCCTCACTTCTCAGAAATTGTGCAACTTCAATTATGTTTCGATTTCTTAGAAATCAAAATGAAATTATTACAAAAATTGGCTTTAAACTTATAACAAATTTATTTTTAAAAGTATTTTTAAGCAACAAAAACTTACCTCGCATAATTGAAATTTGTTCAATTAATCTAAAGAAAAGAAAGGTTTCTTAACCTCAGTCTTTCCGAAAGAGACAGTGAGTTCCTTCGGACCAAAAGATTTCATAGCTAAGGTGTTCCCTCAGTCATTTGTGCTGAAATCTTTGATAGAACTGGATAGTAAGTTTCCTTGCGTTGTTGGGGATATTGATTTATCAACAAAAAAAATTTCTGGGGATGCGTTGCAAGGTCTTAGAGCATGTTCCTATGCACCGTGTGTACTCGAAAAAATATTCTCCATTAAATTATATTAAATTATGCATTAAATTTTTATCATTTTAAATGGTTGCCTTTTTTCCAGATAATTGCAAGTTGGAAAACATTATAAAGTTTTGAGCAGTCTATCTCATAAGTTTCCAACTATCCAACCATACATTATTATGCGAGAAGCTCATGTCATAATTTCAAACAAAATAAAAGTTTATACTTCTTGTAAATTTATTTCAAAGAATTTTTATTGTATTTAATTCAAATGAAATAGTTTTTTAGTTCTCGTGTCATTTAACAACTGTGTTTATTTCATACAACATTTATACTATGCTAAACCATTTTAATTTTTTTTATTTTCATTGCAGATGAAGAACAGTACAAGATAGGTAAGTAACTATAAGCAAAGTTATGGTCATGAGTAATATATTTAAATCTTTTTTTAAAAGTTTTTTTTTAGAACTTATGAGAATACAAGTATTATCCGGAACAATGTTTAATTTTGCATGATTCCATGTTCCTCAATTGGAGAAAAAAATGAAAAACAGAGAAGTGTTGAGCGTGTGAAGATTAATTTAATGTTTCTTAAAAAATAAAATGAGATTGATCATCTAAAAGTTGAACTTTATACTAAAATAAGTTTTGTAGAAACAAACCTTTATTAAACTTTTTTGTGATTACTTCAATATGACAAAGAAAACAAACTTTTCATGGAGGAGTTAAACCTTAGCAGCAAAACATCAGAAGACAAACTTTAGGGCTGCTAAAAAAAAATGTATTCATATTTCGTCTCTTTAATCCATGATCAGTTTTTATAAATAAAAAACTATTTCTATCTGAACTTAATGCTAGCTTTGACACAAAAATATACAAGCTAAACTTAAAGATAATGTTCCGTTTGGAAAACAATCTTTAGATTTTAATTTGACTTAGGTTTGTGTAATTCTTCCATTTAGTCATTCAAATTTATGTAAAGCAGAAGATTAAAGAATAAAAGCAGCAAAGTCTGTATTTGTACAAAAAAAAAAAAAAATTTTTAATTGATGTAAAGAAATTCCCTGAAATTTTAGTTAAATATGTTGTAGGTAGATTCTGATGCCCCGATTGTCCCAGTAACTGTTCTCATACACACATTTTCCAAATAATTGTGCTTGGTTGTTGTTAATTTTCTCTTTTGAAAATATATTTAAACTGATTTTGTCTATATAAAGAATGTAATAACTTCTTCATTCAGGTTAAAACTATCATTTGATTATAATTGTGGTGTAATGGTTAACAAAGCTTCTATATTGCGTTACAGAGCCATTTAAAAATTAAAATAATTTGATAAAATTCGGTTAAACGCTAGAAGTTTTTGATAGTTCTCAAACTGTCTATGAGCAAAAGATTGTTATATTGTGCCCAATAATGGTCGCGGTTGATGACCTCCACTAAGATCATACCGATTCCAGAGTTCTATCAATTTTTTGGGACTGTGTAAACTGTATTCTGCAAAAATGTGCTATTGACCTTAGAAGAATATCAGAGATAGTATGTAAATATCTTTCCATTTCAGGCTGTTTCGAGAATAATGAAGTTATTACAATACAAGCACGAAGAAAGTTATTACAATACAAGCACGAAGAAAGTAAGTAAACATTTTGAAACGAAATCATTTCTAAACTTATTAGTACGAATTGTGGATTGTTAGAGAGTGACATCATTTAAGTTTCTTGCCATCAGTGTGTTGGTATACTTTACTGATCAGTTTAGCTTGTATGTCAGTTTCTTTATCTCTCCTTTTGGTATAACTATATGTTTCCCGCAACTTTTCTTGCATAGTAGTCTTAAAGGACATTTTTGCTGTAAATTTTTATTATAATTGTAATTTTTTGATGTAAATGTATTGACTTTGATCTCAAAGAAATGATTCTCAAAACAGGATTTGCTGTTACATGCATAAATTACTTGCATAAATTATGTTTTTAAATATGATGTACTTAAGTACACATGATATAAAATGCACAATAGTCTACAACAGCTGTAATTTACATTTTCTACCAGATCGTTCGGAATTGTCACTTTCTAAATTATATGCAGGCAAATAATTGCTATAAAATAGATGTAAAAAAATGTTTTTTTGTGTGCTATCCATATACCCAATTGGTTTATACCCTTCATCATTAAGTTTTCAATTGGTAGATTTAAAATGCTGAGTTAGCTAAACTCCCTAAATTAATTTAAAACTTGATGTAAGAATGGACACAAATTTTTACCTGATTATTAATAATGAAACTTTTGGCTACTAGATTACTACTCTTTCATTTCTGGTGTCCTGGTTCCTTCTCGACACTTCGGATTATGTTAGCAGTAATGTTTTGATAAACCTTTTTTTCTTTAAAAGTGTGAAATGTGAAAAGTTAATTACTGCTTACTTTTTTCTCTTAAAGAGGAATATTCTGGTGATTAAAAGTTGAGTAAAGGTATTAAATGGTAATGATTAATTCAAAGTACTAATCCAGTAATCATTTTGAAAATATTTATGAAAAAATTTTCCCTAACCTCTGAAAATACCAACTTTTTAAGGTCATAGGTATCATTAATTGGTTTTATGAGAATATTTTTTCATAGTAATGAGGAAAAAACTGATACACTGAAAAAGGTCTTAAAGAGTTTTTCTTTAATTAAAATCATAGATGATATTTTCAACAGTGAAGAGGAGTATCACGATAAAGAGGATCAGAAATTCCAATATGAGATTGAAAATGGTGAAAACCCTGTTATTGATGCGTTAAGTTTAAACAATATAGATTTGGCTAAAGACTTAATGAAAAAGCAAAACTTGTCATGTTTTCAAGAGTTAAGTGAAGTATTAGAAAAAGACGAAGAAATGTTTTGCACATACCTTGCAACTAATATCTGCAAAAAAAACTCAAATTTGATCGAGTTTTTCAATTTGAAAAAAGGAAGTGATGAAGCCCACAGAATATTTAACTATGCGTGTGAATATCTTAACCTAATTGGAAAAGATATTGATAAGTTCTTAGATTATAATGATTTTTGAATAGTGCTTCATTCATAATTGACTTTTTTAAAAGAAATTAAGAAGAATTAGATAACTAGTGATACTAAATTTGGAATCTAAATTTGGAAAAAATTTGGTTTAGCTATAAATATTTTTATTTTTTTGTTTTAAAATTTATTTTAATTTCTGCTCAATAATGCACTTTTTTGCAACAGTTATACAACCTTTCATTTACAAAATAACTTTGATGTTTATTTGCGTGTATTTAAATGTTTGTATACATGATTTAGTTAATGTTGTTAATATTAATGATGTATTAAATTAAGGATATGCTGTAATTACTTGATATATATTGATAACTTTTCATTTTTGTAATAACTTTGCATATATTGTTATAACTTTGCATATATTGTAATAACTTTGTATATATTGTAATAACTTTGTATATATTGTAATAACTTTTTATGTATTTCCAAAAATAGAATTATAACTTTCTCTTTGAATATTACATTTTTGTTCTTTCTACATTAAGGTTCTGCTGGCACTTTTAAAGAAAAGGATTTTTTTTTTTTCAAGAGGATTAAACAATATTAAAACATTTTTTATTTATTCACACTTTCGCTTACTTTCGTCTTTTCTCTTTGTTAAAATTAATGCTTTTTTAAATAAACTACATTTGGCTTTTTTCATTCTTTTTGGCTTATTTTCCGTCTTCAAAAAGTCGTCATCATCTATTTTTTCAATATATAAGTTGATTTTTCCTGTAGAATAACCAGCTTTTTAAAGGGAAAAAGGTTTGACGAGTTGGCTATTATTCTTGCTAGAGCATTTTTTGTTTTTGTTTTCACTATGAGTTTGCACAACCAAACCCTGTACTCATTTGACGGCTTTTTCCTCTGCATTATTTACAATTACAAAGTCATTTACAAACGCTTAAAGTTCTTAAATGTTTTTAATTTTTAAATTTTTCTTCTTTAAAACAATGAAACATGAAATTATGAAGTAATTTTTATACCTAACAAACTTATAAAAAATTTTAGATGAAAAGCTGGCTGAAATACATTAACAAACATTAAACTGTAGTGTGGCAATAGCATCGATGATGGCAGACTTATCGAGTTTATGCTGCCGATTTGTAACATATATGTCTATATTTATATTTATACAATCATTAGTTTGACGTACAATGAAAGGTTCCTCTGATTTAACTGAAGGACATATCTGTTAAAATCGTATTAAAACAAAAAGAGTTTTTTAGTTACAAATTTCTGGGTTAATAAAGAGAAAAGCATCTATCTTTATATTGTAAGTTGTAAGATAATAGAGGTTAGTTAAATGTAAGTTGTTTGCTACCCACCATCTCCTGGAAATGAAGCAAACCTTTTGCGTTCAACATTAACCGGGATTTCGGCAAATACTTATATTAGCCCGCAGGGGTATTACATATTTTGAGATAAACATTTTATCTTCAGTTCTGGCTGATGGAAAAGAATTAGATTTAACTTGGTTAATATTAGTACTTTTAGATAACGCGTATCGTATTCTAAACATCTGTTTCTTTTACAATTTTGTGTCAAATACTTCGGGCCATATAGATGACAAACTGCAGGCCATTTGAAATTACATAGGGGATAACAAACAGTTGACCGAGATCAAGTTTTACTTGACCAAGATCAAGTTTTAGTTGCAAACTTCAGATATATTGAGAATCTCAATATAACCCTCAGCAGAGGTCGAGAATCTTCAGTTGTTCCGTAGGATGAAATTTTTAATTTACCTTTCTTTCTGTGGGAAGTAAATTACAGCTTGCTCAGCTGACGTTTTTCCTGATGCTAACACATCCTTCTTATATTCGTCTTTTTGATTAAAACATTTTCGCATTACAACATACAAAATGTAAAACGTTTACAATTTTAAACGGAGAAAAGATACATGCTGTTTTGGTTTATACCAATCCATAATAAAATATCTCAGTAGTCCCAAAACCGTCCTTTCAGTTAAAAGGAAATTGTGAGGCGGGTTTTTTTTTAGTGTTCCTATGAATATAGTATGGGGAGTAGGGATGGGGTTAAGTGTTTCGTAGGTTAGGCGGTTGGATGTATAAGTATATGGGAATTCCTCTTGGTTCTGTGTAATGGTTGTACTCTAACGTATTTTTGTTAACATATGTACTTTTCTTAACGCGCACAACTTCTTGTTTAAACTCTAATAATAACAATTGTTTTCTTTTAATTTATTGTAGTCGTTAATAAAAATCTCTCCACTTTAAATAACATAAAAACTATTTCTTCTACTCTCCTATTGTAAAATTAAAACTCCGGTCTACTTATTTTTGTAGAACCTAAAAACTCTGTTATCCACTCTTCTTTTGGTAATCTCAAAGCTCTGCACTACTAACCATGTGGAGTTATTCACCCATCTATCTCTCTCTTTTTCTCCACGTTTTATATAAGTCATACTGCTTTGGGCGTTGGCGTCTTTTCATTTTTTATTTGTTTCTGTGTATAATATTGATAAATGTTTTTCGATGTTTGTATTGCTATAAACAGCATGTTGTTTCACTTAGACTTGGCTTCCTAACAATATCGAAAACTTGGATAAACTGAATAAACTGAATAATGAGCAACGAATAAAATGATGAAATTATTAAAAAAAAAGTTACTTCTTCCGGTGCCCGTTTATTTGGATCTGGATTCATAACCCTAACTAGATAATGATCCAAAAAATACCTTCACATCCTACTTGGACTATCTTTCATCAAAAAAAGAAAAAGGTAACTGATTGACGTTAATCTTCTGATGTCAACCCAACCGAGTTACTCAGAGATGAGGTTCTCAAAATAAAAAATTGACTGATAGGATTCTAGTAAGAAAAATTTGTTAAGAAATCATAGAATCAGGTAGAAATAATGAAAATACCCTAAATAACCGCTTTTCATTTTTTTGACAAATATTTATATAAAAAATGTTTGAAATGTACAAAGCTATATTCTCTCATACTATCTTTAGACATAAATAACAAAATATTTCTGACAAAGTTGCAAGATTTTGAACAGTTGACTAATAATATATCATGGAAATTAGTAAAATACCTTATCATCTTCTGTCCAACTGAAACAAAGTTGAGTGTAAGCCAGAATACTGACAAATTTATGTGTTCAAAAAGTTAAAGATTCTTTATATAGGACTTGTATACCTTTCATAATTTTACTTTTACTACACGCGCCACATGAAAATGCTCATAATGCCATGTTGGACACTGAAAATGTAAAAAGAACCAATTTGGTTTGTTAGCGTGTTTATCTTATCCAGCGTGAGGATAAGCAATAGATTATCTAAGGTAAAATGTTGAACGGGAAGAAATCTTCTATGATTTTCGCTTTGACAATAAATTAGAGATTCCAACAGATCATTTTCGTTCTTTTTTCATTCTACAAAGTAAATAAAAATGATTAACTCACTTGATATGGCTTTCTTTACGCTTTGAAAATGTATGACTTAGTTATTTGCTTTTAGAGTTTCTTAAATGTGCTGATTTTGGTTTCATAAAAGTTCAAAAAAAAATAAACACCTATGGGTTGCGTTGATCTGCCCGGTATTCGTAACTTGAATGGATTGCATAAATAGAAACAGTTTAGAAAAATAAAGCACAAATTAGCGTTAAGTTTTAAATTAAATTTCGAAGAGAACCAAAATAACATATATTCTATGTTGTCCTATTCAATTTGAGGCCAGCTTACAAAAAGGCCGCCACTTTGTCTATTTGATCCCAAAATTTGATAAACTTCTAATTGGAACAAATGTTAATACCTCTTTAAATCCAGGCATTTACTGATATATTGATTATTAAAAGTTGCAAGGCATTTGAAGAGGAAAATTTAGTAAAACAACTAAGAAGTAGTTGCTAGTTTGAAAAAATATAAAAGCGTGTTGATAACAGCGTTGTTACAAAACGTTAATGGAATTCGGACCACGTCTTTTTAGAGAGAAGAATTCGAAAACCGTAGAATGTTCTTTTGTTTTTAATGACTTTTAGAAAAAAAAATTTCGTTCCGATAGAATATTTTAATCGCAATATTTGATTTCAAAATTTCAGAGCACCGTTTGTTTCCTTTGGCTACGCTCACTTTTTTCTTTACCAAAAATATTAAACTGACCGATCTTTTTATTACCAGGACGGGTTTTAATGATTAAATTGTGATGGAAAATGAGTTTAATAATGACTTACAGATTCTTTCAAATTTATAAGCTTTCAACTTGTGATGTAATTTCAATTTTGCCAAACAGAACATTGTCTGTTAGTTGAAAAAATTCTACAAGATGTATTTACAACGCTTGCAGATAAGTTGATTTACGATCGGAAAAAATTGGCTACATAGCTTTCGGCTGATAATTCAGCGATTAACAAAGCGAAAGAAACATTTATAACAAAAGAACAAACTTTTCAAGTTTTATACCAATGGTGTATGGGTCCATCAGAAAAATGTGAGATAAGAAAAACGAATTATTTTTTTGTGAGTGAAGAGATTTGGTTAATGAATGCAAACGAAATTGGTCTTTTGAGATTTAAAAATTTCTCATTCAAAAAAATTATTTCCTTAAATTTCTTGATATATTCTAACTCGAATTAAAAAGATCGATTTTAAAGTTGAAACAAAAATTGACAAAAATTAAAAGTTATATATTTAAAACCCCATTTTAAAAACGATTTCTCTTGTTTGCCAAGTTAAAGAGATAACTTCTTGTAGCTGCAAACCCCTCTGTAAGTCAAAAACATATCTATGTGGGAATATTTAGCTTTAAGTGTTTTGTTCCACAGATTACTGGATTTTGTCGTCACTGAACTATGGAATTGGCCATATATATATGGCCAATTCCATAGTTCAGTGACGCATCATGCGAAGAGATTTTTTTTAATAAAAATCTTTCTTTAACTCAAAAAAAAATTTTTATTACTCTAAATCAATCTTGAATTAAAATTTTATAATCATCATCATAATAAAATTCCTACAGAAATGTTCAATGTTAACGTCGTTTCGTCATTAGTTACTAGGCTTTGAATTAGTTACTAGGCTTTGAAAGAGCGCGTTCTGTAAACGCACGCGGTCATTGGAGAAAGATCTTCTAAGCGAGTTGAAACTTCTTTCCTTTTGGAATTTAATTATTAGTTTAGACATATTGCATAAAGAATCATATTAAGATAAATAATCATCGCTAACATCATATTGTGACTGAAGTAAGTATATGAAATAGTTATATATACATTTTTATAAGATAAAGTAGAAAGGATTTAAATTTTTATCAGATAGAGTAGAAAGGATTTAAAAAGGATTTTAGGATTTAAAGGATTTTATTAGATAAAGTAGAAAGGATTTTCGTTTAGATTTTGTTTGTTTTAGTTTTTGTTTTAGCAGTCTTATTTTTATTATTTTATTTATTTTATTTTTTAGAAGGAAAATAGGGGTATGGATGTTATATAAAAATATACTAATGCTATTTCCATAAAATGGTTATTACTACTTTGAAATTTCTGTGATGCTATTAACTATTTTTGTTCTTTTTTAGAAAATTTAGAAAAATTAAAATTTTGTGCCAACACTGACATGGCATGTCACATGTTATTGTATGTAAAGGTTAATGGATTGTTATGAGGATTACAGTTCTTATGAAAAAAAAAGAAGGTAAGGAGTATTGTTTGTAAATATATATTTTGTTTACTTTGAATCTTTTTAAATTTTCT
>QPEY01002058.1:0-18722 GCA_014706445.1 Hydra viridissima
AAAAAAAAAAGATCTTTAAAACAAGTATATAACAAAATAGTTTTCTAATAACTTTATTGTCCAGTTTTAAAAAATCAACTTTACCAAGCATAACGTTGGCTGTTAACAGCAAAAGTCGTTGTTTTGAAATAGGGATAAGATTAGAAAAAAACTGAGAAAATTAAGACTGAACTCAACCGAGTTTCTTACATTAAGGAAACGTGTAAGTGCGAACGAATATTTTAATCTTAACGAGCGTTATAATAGCAAACATCTGGTGTGTCCCATTGAATAATGGAAAAAGCCACATTTTAATCATGGCGTGGGTAAACGCTTAATTCAGAAATTCTGCAAATAATCACATCATGGTCACCGAAATTGAAAGCCTTTTGTTCTTAACAGACGATATCCATGAAGGTATTCCTAACTGCTGTTTACACTCAAAAAAGATCTCCAGAAACTAATGAAATTTTTCAAAACTTTGGTCAACTTTCCAAATACCTATGTTAAATTTGACTTTTGATTCCGAGCACAAATGCCAAAAGTTTGGTCCACTAATCATTCTTTAATTTAATAGTCAGCATTCCAACTCAGCAGGCTGATGCAGATGATTAAATTAGCTTGTTGAACTCAATAGTTTTCCTGCTTTTAGTGCAAGGTTGAATAACATCATATAAATGTGAAGTTTAATTGCAAAATTAAAACTACAGCTAGTTACGTTTTATAATATCGATTAACTTAAAAATGTTAAAAATTGAGGGCAAATAGCTAAATTAAAAGATAATCTACTTTGAAACAATAAATCCGTTCTATGAATAAAAAGTATACCTTGAAAATTGATTGTATTTTATAATTTTGTCAAAAATTTGAAACCGTATTTTCACTTTACACTTAAAACTGATATTTGAAAATAAAACTGATATTTGAAATAAGAACTAAGCTATAAAAACTATGTATAACAATTATGATAGAAGCGCCTCAGTTTCAAATTTAAAACTATTTCAGTTCAGTTCATGAGGAAAAATCTTAAGCCTATTGATAAATAGGTTATGAGTAAAAACACTAGATCTATATTTTTAAGTGAACATTCAGCTTTTCATTGTTTCAGCATTCTTGAACCAATAATTTATATGTAAATGCTCATCATATTCGAAGCATATTTAAAACATATATATAAAATAATCGAGAAACACAATGGTCATTATCTTTGAGAGCAGTTGTTTGATGTAAACTATGATTTACTTAATCCAATAGTTGCGTTGCATCTGTACTCCAACTATGAGACATTTTTTTTCTTCACAACAAAATTGTTAGATGTTTAAAACTGTCGAAGAGTAATCAAGAACAGTAATAGTAATGTCGAAGTAATAGTAATGTCGAAGAGTAATAGTAATGTCGAACAGTAATAGTAATAGTAATGTCGAACAGTAATAGTAATGTCGAACAGTATTAGTAATGTAATGTCGAACAGTAATAGTAATAGTAATAGTAATGTCGAACAGTAATAGTAATGTCGAAGAGTAATCAAGAACAGTAAGTCGAAGAGTAATCAACTGTTGAAGAGTAATCAAGAGTTCGCACTACCGCAGCGCTCTCAACATTTTACTCATTAACCTTGTTTTTAAAATCCCTATCGACATTCCTGATAGCATTACGTGGGATATAACTGCATCTCCATGGGACAAAGCTAATGCAATATTTGTTCTCGCAGATTGTTTGATTGCAGCTGTCATCTTTCCATCAATCACCGATCCATATTCTCTTCCGTCACTTTGTAGTTCGAAAACTGCTTCATCATGATTAAAAATGTGCTAAGCATTATGCCATGTTAAACCTCTTCTGAAGGTTTCTCAAACTTCTTCATCATAACTGTACTTTTAAGTTCATCGGCTAGTTCATAGTCAAACAGTTTAGTCTTTTTTGAATTAGACTGAGGTGCTTCGCCATAAATCAAGACTAGAACAAGTGTGTCTAAACGATTAATTTTCCCATAAAATACTTTTGAATTCTCCTTTTTCTTTTCTCAAACTTTTTTTCCCCCAACTTTTGCGTCATTTGAAATACGTGTTATAGTCTAGGATCAACAATATATTCACCTTGTTTGAGCAGTTTGAAACCTATCATACATTTGTTAAAACCTACACTTTAAGGAACATTAGGTAAGTTAATTAAATTTTTTTTTTCTCTTTCTTCTTCAATAAAAAGAGTTCATTGAACGCGGTGTTATAGTTAGAATATAAACTTTTGAAAAGACATCCAAAATTCTATCTAACAACAACGATATTCGTGAAACAAATACTGAAAAATTTACTTAGGTTATTCAATTAGAATTTTTTTGCTCATTGAAGATGATAACGAACTACAGCAGCACGCAGAATCTCCAAAGAGTTTACACTCTTGTGTCAGAACGATCTTTTAGTTATTAATAAAAATTTAAAAAAAAACGATCCCAACATCAATTCTTTAAGTGTAACGAGCAATTCTAAAAATAAAACAATCAAACTTCCTAAATTAAAACCATTTGATGGCAGACAGGAAAACTGGGTAAAATTTATAGAGAACTTTAATTGCGCAATTATTCTTAATGATGATTTATCTGACATCCAAAAAATGACTTATTTAAATAGCTTACTTCAGGGACTTGGCCTAGCCTATATAACTGGATTTGCCTTGACAAATAAAAATCTCAAACTTTCTTAGAAATACTTAAAAGAAGATTTGACAATAAGCAAGTTCTTATATTATGACAAATGCATAAACTCTTGTCATTAGAGAATCTATAGTATTAGTAAAATAGAGAAGTTAAGAAAATTTTCTTGACAGCTTAGAAATCCAAGTAAGAACTCAAGAGAATTTGGGTATCAGTAGTGAATTGTACGGACCTCTCCTCAATAATATTTTAACCTCAGTAATTTTGAAAAAGATACCAGAAGAACTAAAATTAATTGTCAACCGTCAGTTTAGTAACAATGATAACTGAGATATTAAAATCAGTAGTCACTAATAGCTGAATGTCATTTTCATTCACAAACGTAGTAGTCACTAATAGCTGAATGTCAACAGTAGTCACTAATAGCTGAATGTCATTTTCATTCACAAACGTAGCTTCGACAGAATTAAATTTATTTTCTTCAAGTAGACAGAGTTTATTAACTGGACGGTTCAAATACATAATTTTTCCACCGGAGACGCATCTTACATTTGCTGCACGCACTTGTCCATCACTTGACGGTAGAAGTTTTTCAATAATGCCTATTTTCCATAATCCTCGAACCAAATTCGAGTCTTGGATTATCACTACATTGCCTTTATTTATATTGTTACTTCCACTTTTGTTATAATATTTATGAAATTCGCGGAGTTCTGTTAAATATTCATTGCGCCATCTATTCCAGAAATGTTCTAAAATAGAGTTTTTATATGCAACGCGCTTTTTTATGCCCATATTTTCATTACTATTTTTTATAAATAATGTCTCTGAGCTTATTCTATTTCCAAACACGAGATGATTAGGAGATAACGTTTCGTCTCCCAGTTCTTCATAAGAAAACGTTAAAGGACGATTGTTCGTAACGACTTCGATTTCTGCAAGAATTGTGAGTACTTCTTCATAAGATAATTTTGCAGTTTTCAATAATTTCCTGAGAATTCTCTTTACTGAACGTACCATGCGTTCAAAGAATCCTCCCCACCACGGAGCGGCTGTAACATTGAAGTGCCATAAAATTCCTCTTGAGGATGCAAATTGTTGTGTTTCATCGGCTGTAAAACATGATCCATTATCACTAATAATTTCGTAGGGTGCGCCAAATTTGCTAATGAGTCTTCGCAACCCTCGAATACACGCCAAAGATGAACAATCAGGAACTAAATCTAAATGTATAAAACGTGTACTAGCACAAGAAGCTAAAAGTATCCAACACTTAAATATTTCTCCTTCAGAATATATATTTTTCACTAATAATGGTCCACAGTAATCAATTCCTGTGTACTTAAAAACATAATCATCGTTTACTCTACTCAAAGGTAACGGAGGAACATCAGGATAACTATAAGTTTTGCCTTCGTACCTTCGACACAAAAAACATTTTTAAATTAATTTTTGAATTAAATTTCTAACTTTTGGAATCCAAAATTCCATTCTTAATTGGTTGAGCGTTTCTTTTACGCCGTTGTGCATAACACTTTCATGACAATGCAAAATAATTAATTCAGTAAAGAGACTTTCCTTTGGAAGAAATATTGGAAATTTAATATTGTAATTAATTGGAGCATTCCCCAATCGCCCTCTACATCTTATTATTCCTTCGCTATCAAAGAAAAATCCTAAATCCTTTTTTAGTTGTTTATAATTTTTAGAGCTATATATGTTTTGTTGGATAAACTTAATCCAAATTATTTCGGCGTTTTTTAATTCAGAAGAAGAAAGTAAAAGATTGTCTTTTCGTACTTGCGTATTTTTTAAGCAAGATACGAATTTTATTATGTAAGCTGTTACTCGCATTAAACGGGAATATGAATTAAATTTAGTTATATCAATAAATTTTAAATCTATGAACAATTCATTAGTTATTAGTAATGTTTTTGTTTCCTCTGGAGGGTCTATTTTATTTTGATCAAAAAAAGGCCAAATCTCTTGAGTATAAAGAAATTTGGGTCCATTAAACCGTAACTGATTATTAGTTAAATTTTCAATACTAGCACCTCGTGATATAATATCCGCAGGATTACGATCTGTTTCGACGTAATCCCAAAAGGAAAAGTCAAATAAATCTCTAATTTTTTCAAGACGGCTTTGAATAAATGTTTCATAAATTTTGTTAGAATTCTTTATCCAATGTAAGCAAATATAAGAAACTGAAATTAATTTAATTTTAGAAATAAGAATGATTGATGAAAGTTCTTTAACTACTTTTGACATAAGTGTTGCAAGCAGTAAGCAACCTTTTAATTCTAATCGAGGTATTATACATTTACTTAGCGAGGCTATTCTAGATTTTGAAGTGACAGGAGAGGAACATTGTTCGTTCTCACTAAAAATACATCTTAAATATATACAACACCCAAAGGCTTTTAAACTAGCATCACTAAAACCATAGAGTTCAAATCGCGTGCAATTTGCACTTAATTTTGAAAAAAAATAACATCTGGGAACACAAATCGACTGAACAGAACTTAAATCCTTATAAATATCTTGCCATACTTTTAATAAATTTTTATTGATTTTACAATCCCATCCTATTTTAGATATACAAATTTGTTGAAATAAAATTTTTAAGCGCACAATTACTGGGTTTATTAGTCCCAAAGGATCGAAAAAACTTGCTGTCAAACTAAGCACGTCTCTTTTTGTTGGAAAGGGGACGGCAATCTTATGTAATTCAGAAAACGAAAAAATAAATCTGATTTCTTGTCCCAAGTTAAACCTAACACTTTAGTAATATTTTAACTCTGATAATTCGTTTCATTTGTTAACTTATCTAGCTCGACCGAATTAGATTCAAATTTCCTTAAATTAAAACCAGCTTCACCTAGCCGGGAACGGCATTTCTCATAAAACTTAAAACATTCAATTACAGAATCAGAGCAAAAACTCAAATCGTCAACGTGAATGGAATTTAGGAATCGGCTTACAAATTTTGGATCGGAACTTAAATAACGCTCCGCATGGCTAATTAAAGTTGCTGAAAGAAGAAAAGGAGAAGAAGTGACCCCAAATAAAACTCGACATAACCTATGTTACTAATTTATGATCTTTTAAATTTTTTATATCTAGATTGTCAATATTTTCATACCATAAAAATCGTATAAAATCGCGATGTTTCTCAGATATTGAAATGTTCAAAAAGGCTTTCTCAATATCTGCAATAAATGCTATCTTATTTACACGAAAACGTATCAAGACTCCATTTAGTAGAGTTGTTAAAGAAGGACCTGAATGTAAACAATCATTTAGCGAGGGACCTGAGATTGTCGCACTCGCATCAAATACAATGCGTATCTTAGTTGTAACTATCTTTTCTTATAACTGGTCTATGAGGTAAATAATGAACAAGTCCGACCTTAGATTTATGACTTAAAACTTGCTCTATCGTTCCATTTAACAGTTGTTCTTTTATAATATCATTATAGGAATGAAATAATTTTGCATCATTTAAAAACTTTTTCTCTAATGATTTGAATCTCTTTAAAACATAAATTGTAATTATCGCATAACAAAGGATGATTCTCTTTAAAGGGAAGTTCTACTGTATACCTATTATTTTCAAATTTAATGCTTTTGCGAAAATGTTCGACAACTAGATTGTCGTTAATATTATCTTCACTTTTATTCCAATAGTTGAAAACTTATCTTTTAAAAACGTTTTATTGTTATAGAGTTCTGCTTCGACTTTCAAGACGTGCGAAGACAAAACAGAACAATCTACTTTATTATTATTCTTAACCGCGATAGGACCGCTGACTAAGTATCCTACCTTAGATTTTATTGCAATTGGGCTATCAAATCCTCTTATAATCTTATTTTCAATTATTGACCAATAGTAATCGGCACCTATTAAAATATCAACTTCTAATTGTTCGTCATATCTATGATGGTCTGCTAATTTTAAGTATTTTAAATGATTGTAATTCTTACTTGCGGTTTCTATATACTGGCCGTTTAACGGAGAACAAATTTCTTTAACAAAACATATAATTTCAATATCAACCCCGTCGTCACCTAGAACATAAACTTTAACTCTAAAATTTCGTTTGTATTATTATTTCCGAAAGTTTTGATATTAATTTCTTTAGAATCAATTGTTTCCAAATTTAATTTCTTACATAATGAAGGCGTAATGTAACTTAACTGGGAACAGCTATCAAAGAGAAGACGGCAATAATTAAATCGGGAATTATTATTTTTGACTTTCACCCAGGCTGTCTGGAGTAAAACACGTTGATTAATTTTAGAAGAAATGTCAGTAACAGCTGTTAAATGTCCTGTTTTAGAGTTATTATCAATTTTATTCTTCTCTTTAAAACTATCACAAATAGATATATGGTGAGGCTTGTCACACTTAAAGCATCGAAAATTTGATCTGCAATTTTTACTCGAGTGATTTTCGCGTAGGCAACGAAAGCAACATCTCTTTTCAATTAGAATATTTTTCCTGGCAAAAACATCAGTCACTAAATAATGAGATTTATGATTTTTTAAACAATAAACGCACGTAATTAAATTTGTAGAAAAATTTTGATTACGGAAATTATTTTGCCTTAAATTCTGGTTAAACTTATTACTAAACCGATTATCTGTCCCGTTAGCGTATAAGGTATTTGCAGTAATGGGATTTCTAAAATTTTCATGATTACTACGTGTATTTTCTCTAGCGCTTATTTCGTTTTTTAGTATTTGTAAAACGTTGATTACATTCCAAGCTTGACTTCCGTTTAATTCTCTATTTATAATTAAATTTAATTCCTCTGGTAGTTTTTCTAATAAGACAGGAATTAAAATTGATCCATACATATTTTCGTCTACAGATAGATTTTCCAAACTTCGAATTTGTATTTCTATAGTATCGAACATTTTCCTTAAATCGCTTAAATTTCTAACATCCTTAACTCTCTCTGGTGATAACAATTTTTTCATATGAATTGAAATTAATAATTGTTTATTGGAAAATCTATTTTTTAATATGTTCAAAGCTACTGAATAGTTTTCCTTAGATAAGGTTAATCCTGTAATTGCAGATAAGGCCTGACCTTTAACTAAATTTCTAAGATAAGTCATTTTTTGTATATCAGACAGTTCCGTATTCTTGTTTATAGCGCAATCAAAATTTTCATAAAAGGTTTGCCAATTTTCTTGTTTACCGTCAAAGATTTCTAATTTAAGAGCGGGAAGCTTAACTGTCTTGCTGATAAACTTATTAGAACTTATATTATCTACATTATTTTTGTTAATAAAATTTTCTATACCTAAAATAGATCGCTTATAAAAAACAGTAAACTCTGTACTCGTAATTTCTTCATGTTCTAACTCCTCATCCACCTCAATCAAAGATGATATATCGCAATCAAACTGTGTGATTTTCAAATATTTATTGATAGCTGTATTTTTCAGACTCGTCAACTCTTTCAAGCAACCCTCGCCCAAACCCCCAACAATAAGATTGTTAGCTTGATCGAAAATCCGCCTGACTGAATTGACGGCCACCGTTCGTGCTCTACGTTTATTGGCAAGATTAGTCATAATGAGATTAAGAAAAAGAAAGTTAACAATTATATGTAAATGGTATATGGCTTTAATTACAACTTTATGGCCTTTTCAAATTGAGACCTCGATCAATGACTTAATAAAACCTCGTATCAACAAAATGGGCAGTCGAACTGTACCCTCGTGGTAAAAATAATGATAAATAATAATAGTGCCTTTGACCTCAACTTAATGTATTAACTTAAATAACTTTGTGTACAATTATCCTTAATAAGTGAATTTTATGAACCTCAATTCTTTATAATATCTTAAATGATTTTCTATTATATTCTTAACTAAATTCCTTTTGTATCTTAAATAAACTTCTTAATTGATAATCATGAAATAATTATTTCAAAACAATAAAATGCAATCATCTTAACAACTATAAAAAGGAATAATAATTTGTAGTTAACGATCGACAAACGATCCAAAAGTTGAAATTTAGTTTTAAATAAATCCTAACGTATATCTTTAAAAGAAATTTTCATTAACAAATAATAAATTCACTTAGCTGATTAATTGATCACAACTCTTTCTTTATATATCGCTCGTTTAATTTTGTCTACCGTAGACTTCAGATTTTGAAATATTCTTCAGGACTCCATATTCTTTTCGTATTTTCCGTGGGCTCCAATGTTGTTTTACTTAAGAGTCATATTGTAAAACGAGTTTAATTTATTGATATATTATAAGAGTATTGTTATAAAAATATGCGATAACACAAAGCAGAGCTTGTATGTCACAGCTAGTGGTAAAAGAGTTGCTCGAGTCCGTTGTTGTTTGACAGGTTACTTCAAGAGAGCGAGGTTTCGAAGATCACGCTATTTATACATATTAACCGGGGGGACATTACTTGTTTAATGACGACTTGATTTCTGCAACATTTATAGATACACCACATTAACTGTTTTAAGACGATTTGATTACCGCAACAGTAAAGCAATCGAGTTCGAAGTGTTTCGTAGTCGAAGACGAGGCCTAGACGTTGCCAAAAACTGTGTTTGAACGTGTTTTATAATCGTTAAAAGCTGAATAAGATTTAATTTGATGGTTTTCAGAATCGTAATAATTTGAATAAAATTTTTTTTCACGGCTTTCAATATCGTACAAAGTTGTATAAATTAAAAAATAATGTGTTTCAAAATTGTTTTCAATTTCTTGTATCTTTCTAATTCGCTTCCAAAAATATAAATGTTACCAAAATCGTTTGTGTAAACGAATGCGTTCGAAAAGTAAACAAACGAACGTCGTGTGACTTCGTTCAGTTTTTAAGCTCAATGACTTCAATTTCAAGTTCAATAAGCTATATTTTAAAGTGAGGTGAATAAATAAGTGAAACTAAGTATGTCGCTATGCTATTACTATTATACGTTTCCCTTCTAGTCTCTTAGACTTGCACTCTATCATTCAGATTTGGAAAAAATTACATTTCTTATGTATGTATGTATGTATGTATGTATGTATGTATGTATGTATGTATGTATGTATGTATGTAACTACTAGGAATTGGGAGTTGTGGCTAATTTTCATTTTTGGTATAAAAAAACCAAAAAAAAGAAATCAAAAAATTTTTTATTGATTTCTTTTTTTTCCAAAAATTTTTCGGAAAAAAAAATCAATAAAAAATTTTTTTGGAAAAAAAAAAAAAATTCCCGAGACAAAAAAAATTTTTAATTGCATGATAAGATGCAATTAAAAATGTGTAAGACGTCTTTCGCGATATTTTTCGCGTTGTTTTTCGCGTTGTTTTTTTCTTTCTTCGTCTTCTTTTCGTTGTATGAGAATGGGTTTGTAAATTTCAATCTCTCACGATATGATTCCATTACTTTTTAAAAATTAGGCATAATAATACGCTTGTCCAAGGAAAAGGTAGAAGCTTCCAGATTTACCGACTTACCGCGTCACCCGAATTGAGCGTAACAATGAGTCTTCTACCAGATGCGACGCTGGGCATAGAGTCTGCCTCTCCGAAATTTCTGTAAAAGGAAATGGTGGTGGTCGATCCGATAGAAGTCGGAGATTGGTACAGCAAACCGGTCGATTTGTTGTTGAACGAAGTCAAGTTTGATTAATTCCACGAGGACAAGTAAGAATCTTCTAAGCGAGGGCGGTTTGATCTAGACCAATTCCTTCCGTAGTATCTGAATAATTCCCCACGTTTATCTCCCCTTCTGTATGAATTCGAAGGAAAACGTTTCCAGGAACGTTTAATCCTCCTGTGACAGTTCCGTTGACAGCCAACAACAATCTTCTTAAAACTCCTGGTCCGTCAGAGTAAGTGAGTACAGTAGCAGCATCTGCCAATCCAGCAGCCAGTTTGATATTTTAATCCTAAAGACGAAAAGCTTGAATTTGGAACCATTCCTAAAAAATTGGACTTTTGCGATAAGGTTTGCGATAAGGCATCCACATAGTTCTTTATTTCTCCATCTTGCGCGTTGGTGGGATCAGTCACATTGAGCAATTTATGAGAATTCAAATCCAAATCGGAAGTGCCAACAGTAGTTCCACCTGACGCATGCGTGTCTACGTAATTTTTCGTAGCAGAGTGGGTTCTGCCAAATTGGTGAGTGGGTTCTGCCAATTTGGTGAGTTTGTGCTCTGTCATGTTAATGTCGGTGTAAGAAATATTATTGTAAGCGACTTTGGTATCGACCTAGGCTTTCATAGCAGCATCTTGCAAACTGGTCGGATCAGAGACGTTGAGCAATTTATGAGAATTCAAATCCAAGTCTCCCGTGATAGTGCTTGACCCGTCTGTTTTAATGCACATGCTCGAACTCACATCGACATAATTTTTTGTGGCGGCGTCGTGAAGACTGGTGGGCTCATTCAAATTGATCGCTTTGTGAAAATTTAAATCCAAGTCAGCAGATTCAATCACCGTGCCAGTTCCTCCCGACGAATGCATGTCCACATAATTTTTTGTGGCGGCGTCGTGTGAGTTTGTTGGTTCTGCCAAATTAATGATTTTGTTTGAATTGAAATCAATGTCTGCAGTGATGGTGCTGGATCCGTCCGTTTTAATAAAAACGTTGCTTGCTGAGTCTGTTGAAATATTGTCGAAATAAACGCTGAATTCGCTTCTGTTGAATTTGTCAATCATTTTTTAAATGGAAAAAATTTTTTTAAAATCCTTTTGGGTTTCCTTTAAATGCGATTTGAAATCACCAAAGGGTGTTGATAACGTTTTGAAAGCTGTTTTCCTTTTCACATTTTTTCAAGACGTAAAGACACAAGTGACCACAGTAAGACGTGTTTCCGAATTGAACTCTTTCGCTGTTGTAAAAGACGGGGCTTTTTAAATAGTTGACGAGCTCGACGAGAGGAGGTTGGGCGTAAGAGTCAAAGCTGAATTTTTCATTCCCATCTTTGAACCAACACACCCAATGAAACCCATTCGTGCTCGAATCTCCAGTGTTGACAATTCCGCATTCTTTTTTCATTGCCTTTTTTGGCAATTGGTTCCTGATAAAAACTCCTCGAAAGTTTTTTATTTTTAATTTTTTTGCTGCGTCCATCAATTGAAAATTGATCAAAGCCTCGTTTGGCAAAACAATTCCTTCACCGTTGATCATTTTTGTTGTTCATTTTTTTTATTTTTAATTTGTTCCTCCCCCATTTTTTAATTTGTCACTTACCTTTGTTCCATTCCTTTTAATTTTGAAATGACCATAAGCCAACGTGTGAATTCCGTCTTCCAAAATGATTCTTTTGTCGTCGGCGGCGCTGAGAGAGACTTTGTTTATTTCTTCCGTGTAAATTTCGTGCAAATGGGATCTGATCACGCTCATTTTGCTAACATTTTCTTTTTTAGTTTCAAGACAGTATTTGTAATCGTCGTGGGTAATGCATTTTTGGACGACATTTCTTTTGACCCCTTTGCATTTTTTGTGCTCCTTTTCATGGATTTTGTAAGAGTACAATTTCGACCGCAGACCGACAAATTCTTCAATCTGTTTTCCTCCGGTTTCGTCTTTGAACATTCCAATGACCTTTTTGTTTGCTCCAACCTTAAACCCAACGCTCTGAATGGCTGGATGGTTTTTGTCAAATTCGCTCGTGTCAAATTTGCTCACCACATCCTTAGCAACGTCATAGTAAAAATTGTCCGTTTTTATTTCATAAATCAGCAAGTGCTTGTCGGTCATCAACAATTTTGCACGATCTGAATACATTTTTCTGACGAAATCGTAATGAAATTCAAACATCAAAGTTTTGCTCAAATCCAAGATGGACATTCCCAAATAAATCGGTTTGTTGAAAAACAACTTTGTTCTTTTCATGTGAACGGCGATCAAGTTTTCATCGAAAATGGTGTGTCGGACGTAATTCGGTTTGGACGACAATTTTATGGCTTCTTCCCTTTTCGTCACCAGTCTCACGTCCACTCGCTTTTCAATGTTTTCCATCGTTTTTCCAAACACCGAATTGTTCATCAGCTTGAAGAAATCCTTCTCAAAGTCGTTTGTAGCTTTTGTTCTCAAATTGGTGTTGAGGTCAATGTATTTTTTTAATCAATCCCGTTCCTAAAATTTTATTCCTCTGTGCACCTTTGAAATTTTCATTCCCAATCGTTCATACAATTTAAGGTTTTCGCGATGGAGGACGTAATTCTTTTTTCGATCCATGCCAATCCGGGAGATGTGTAATACCAATCGGGGTCGAGTTTGTAATTTTTTACGCAAACGTCCCTGAAATTTTCAAAGACATCCACCAGCATCTAAACGTCTGACACGTTGTACAAATCGTGATAGTCTCTGAACGTTTTGCATTGAAACTCGTTCCAGACTGTTTGCCCATGCGCATAATTTTCGTCAGTAATTCCATCGTCATTCAGTTTGGAGAAAAACGCTTCTTTGGTTGGCAATTGCGTTTCAGAAAACTTTTCGATCGAGTCCATCCAATCGTAAGGGTATACACCTTTTCTGCGCAACAAATCAAACTTTTTTCCTTCAAAATAGCTTGCAATGTTTTTGCACTGGTCTTTGGTCAGATTTTTTGAAAGAGATTCCAAACTGGAGGCCATGAATTTAAAGCTGTCAATGAATCTCAACTCTCTTTTAATTTCAAATATTTTTCCATCTTTTTCAAATTCTCCCACCTTTATTTCTTTCGTGAAACTAATATATTTTTCCTCGTTGTTTGGAATGCAACTTAATTTTCCACCAGATAATTTCTTGATGAACAAATGGCTGTCGTAACCTGAAAAATTGTGAAACACGACAGGGAAGAATTTTGGAATTTTGTATTTTGCGTTGCAAGTGTTGTGCGCGGCTCCTCGGTACTTTCCAGTCAAATGGCAGTGATCGCGAACTTTATCATCTCCGAGAATTTCCTCGAAAATGTGGCACACTTTCGAAGAATTGAAATTATTTTTATCTTCAAAAGTCATGATCATCTTTTTTAAAAATTTTGTCATCTCAAATTCCAATAATGTCTTTTTCGTGTCGGGGACGCAAGTGTTGATCGGCGTGATGAAACTTTCAAAATCAGCATAAACGACAAATGGAACTCTCATTGAACTTTGTTTGTGTTCGAATTTTATGAAAGAATTTTTTTCTGGGAGTTCGATTCGAACTGAGCTGTTCTCTCTGCAATAAGTCGAATGTTTTGAAAGATCTTCCTCGCTGTTCATCCCTTGCAAACAATTTCTGCAAAAATATTTTTTGCCGTGATGTGTGGATGATTGTGAGGAGATCAATCGACTTAGATTTTTGATCAGACAATAATAATTTGTTTTTTCGTCTGAAATGAGCAGCAAATCTATTTCATGTTTTCTGTTCGAACATTTGGATTTTTTCAATTGGTGAATGGATTTATTTTTGTAAATGAAAACGTTCACGCTGATGTCTGGATTGTTTTTTTCAAATTTTTTGATTTGATTAACTTTGACTGGAAATTCAATCCCTTCCCAATTCAACTCTGTCGATTTTTTTAATCAAGTCTTTGTCAATTCTTTCACTGTTTTTCTTTTTCATATTTAAAAACCTTGAGACGCACCATTTGAAACATTCGTTGTCTTCGTTGACCATCTTGATGATTGCTTTTTTGCTTGCCAGAAAATCATCGAGAGGAATGTATGACCTCGCGCTGATTGGTTTATAATCAATCAAGCTGATGTCCATCTTCAAGATGGCAGACACTCTGCAATTCGAGCCCACTTCGTTGTGTTTGGTCATGTTTTCTAGGATTTCCTCTTTTGCTTTGTCGTAAAGTTCTCCCAAATCCGTTGACTCCAAAATAATTCCAGAGTGTGACGAAAAAGGGACAGTTCGAAACACTTCCTCTCCAGTTGTAATGCTTACACTCATCATTTCGCAAGTCAAAACAATGTGCGCTTTTTTATTTTTATTTTCTTGAAGAATTTTCATCGCACAGTCTTTTGCCGAGTCTAAAAAGGCAGAGGCGTCATGATAATCTCCTTCGACTTGATGCGAAAACTGTTTGGCAACATGTTTCAGCGCGTGATCGGTCAATTGAAAATGAATGAGGGGCTTTTATACTGTCGATCTTACGATTGATTTTAAAGAGTCAATCTTTTTTCTCACTTCAATTCCCACATCGTTCTCTTTTTTCTTAATCGGTTGTGGAACGTATGGGTTGATCCATTCTGCAACATCATTAATTTTATTCAAAGCAAAAGAAGAAGCGTTTTTCACAGCGGTTGCAAACCTTGAAAATAAACTAGGAGCAAGCACAGGAGTTAAATCGACAACAGGCTCGTCAAGGAGAGATAGTTTTATTGCCATGGGAGGCTTAACAGAAATTTTAATGGAAGGTTTTGGCTTAACAGAAATTTTCATGGAAGGTCTCTGAATCTGACTGACAACAATCGGAGCGGATGACGGTATTGCGGACGACGGTATTGCTGACGACGGTATTGCGGAAGTCGTTGGTCTTATGCGTGTTACAGGTTGAGTGCCAATAACAGGTATCGTGTTTTTTATTGCTTCAACGAGATCAGCCTTTCGCATCTTTGAATAGTTTTTCAATTTTTGGATTTCTCGCAATTTTTTTTTTGAGAATTGAGAATTTTGGACCGGGCGATTTTTCAAATCTTTTTTTGAGAATTGAAAACTTTTTTTTCCAAATTTTGGACTTGGCGATTTTCAAATTTTTTCGGTTTCGCGGCTTTCGAGTTTTTCAGAATTGAAACTTTCAATCTTGATTCCATTGTCTACTTTTCCATCTCGACACTCCAAATATCTCCATCCATGCCCCGTTATTTTCATCGCTTTATAAAGTGGTTCGTATTCAACCACATCTCCGGTTTCGACGTTGGTTGTTTTCACATCCACTGGCTTTTTTCGAATTAATCCAAGTCTCTCATACTTTGGGTCGATCGGTTTTTTCGCCGATTCTGTTTTCACCTTTTCTTGTTTCACCTTTACCGTTTTCACATTTTCCGTTTTCACTTCTTTTTTTGGTCGACCAATTGGTCTGTCTTCTTTTGCATCTTCCAAAAGCAAATCTTTGCTGATCAGATTGTTCTCAACCGCAATCATCAGCAAAGTCAACAAATTGTTTGAAGTTTTTGAGACTCCATTTTCCCTCAGCAATTTTTTCAGATCGTTTTTTGTAAACCTCATGTTTTATTTTTGAAAAGAAAAAAATTTTGTTTAATTCATTTTTGTCAAGATTTGTTCATGTGGATCTTTTAGACCTAATAAACAGCATTCATGTTTGTTCCGTCTGAAACAAATTTAATCAATTTGTCGGAAATGATCACTGCAAATATAATGGTGCTATCTGGCGTTGCTGTTCGAAATTTAAGGTTCACAACCAATTCGGCCGTTTCAGAAACAACTCTTTCTTTTTGCTTGCTAATATCGACAAAGAACAATGGAAACAAATTCTTATATTCAAGCAGAGACAAACCAGATTGACAAACAAGTTCGTTTGTGCCGTAATATTTTTCTTCATAAGAGAACGCGTCAGAATGAGCCATGACAATTTTCTTTTCTCCAAAATTCAAGTCGTAATTGTAATTTGGATACTTTATCCCATTGACGATCACGTAAAAATTGTTGACATCGCAATGGTCTAATACGGCCGGATTTGCAGTTTGACTGAAAAGTCTGTTTGTTTGAAGTCTGAATAAGATATATCTTGGAACGCTTTTGTCCGTGATTCTTCCGAGAGTCCAGGTGAATTCTGTAAGACCAGCCGGAATGGCCTGCCTTTCAACTTTGTTTGCCTTAAATGCCACTGGAACAGAAATTTTCTTCGTCATTAAATCCATGAATTCGGCTTTCTTCAAAATATCCAATTAAATTCTCGGCATAAAAAGTCTGAATTTTTTAATGTCGATCATTCCCGCAGCAGCAGCTCCATCTCTATAAATGGCATCGTCATATTCTTTCTTTGTGAAGGTGTGCCTGAATCCATAAACAACTTTATCATAAGTTTCACAAAAACCAAAAATGTGCTTTAAAGGTATCCTGAACGAAAAAGCTCCAATGGATGTGGTGTCGTTAAACAAGTGGTCTCGTCTGACGTTGAATCCAGTGGTTCCAGTTGCGTTTGAAGTGTCTTTGTACGACATTTGCTTCAAACCATCTGCAAGCTTAAAACCATAAGGATATTTCAACAATCCGAGCATGGTTGTTCCTTGACCTGGATACATGACTCTTTCCACTAGTTGTCCTGATAAGTCATAAGTGACGTCACTGAAAAAATACAATATGGCGTTGTTTACCAGTGACTACTAGAAAAAGCGGATTCTGGCGCATTGATACTTTCCTATACTTAAGGAATCCAAGATGGCGTCATGTTTTAATGTGAATTGTTATTGGATTCTGAGCTATTGATACTTTCCTATACTTAAGGAATCCAAGATGGCGTCGTGTTTTAATGTGAATTGTTATTGTATTCTGGCGCATTGATATATTGTTATACTTAAGGAATCCAAGATGGCGTCGTGTTTTAATGTGAATTGTTATTGTATTCTGAGCCATTGATACTTTTCCAATACTTAAGCCTAGCATGCAAGATGGTGTCGTGTTTTTTTCTAATTTCTAAAATAGTTTTCCGCAATGTTAAGGAATGGATGTGATTTTGTAGTGTCCAATAGCCAAGGTGTGAATACCGTCTTGTAATATGAATCTTTTGTCGTCGTTAGGGCTGAGTGCGACTTTGTTGATTTCTTCAGTGTAGACATCGTGAAGATGTGATCGGATGACGTTCATGGTTGCAAGTTTTTCTTTCTTGTTCATTAAGCAGTTGTAATAATCTTGATGCTCAATTTTCTTTTTAACAACGATCTTCTTGACTCCTTTGCATTTTTTCTCTTCTTTTTCATGGGTTTTGTAGGAGTAGAGTTTCGGTCGAAGCCCAACAAACTCTTCAATTTGTTTACCAGCAGCCTCGTCCTTGAACATTCCGATAACTTTTTTGTTTAAGCCCACCTTGAACCCAACGTTTTGAATGGCAGGATGGTCTTTAGGAAAGTCGCTCGTGTCAAATTTGCTCTCCACGTCTGCGACAATGTATTGATAAAAATCATCCGTTTCGATTTCATAGATGAGCGAGTCAGTGTCAGTCATAAGTAGTTTCGCGCTATCTCCGTATTTAGGCTTGATGTAGTCGTAATGATGTTCAAACATGAGAGTTTTGCTTATGTCCAGGACGCTCATTCCCAAGTAAACAGGCTTGTTGTAAAAGAGTTTTGTTTTTTTCATATGAACCGCAATCAAGTTTTCATCAAAAATGGTATTTCGATCATAATTAGGTTTTCTTGACAATTTTAAGACTTCTTTTCTCGTGGTGATAAGCCTAACATCAACATGCTTTTGAATATTCTCCATTGTTTTTCCAAACATGGAGTTGTTCATGAGCTTAAAAAAGTCCTTTTCAAACTTAATGTAGTGTTGAGATCAATGTATTGTTTCATAAAAGGTTCTTCTTCAAAGGCGATACCGCGATGAATTTTTGTGATGATTAATCCCATTCGTTCATAAAGTTTTAGGTTTTCATGGTGAATGATATATTTTTCTTTGTTGTTTAAATTGGGAACAAGCTTGTCGACTTTATTAAATTTTAATCTTTCTGGAGCCAAAGGGTAGTCATTATGTAAATCGTGTAGGCTTTCAGGATAGGTTAAATCGACTTCGAGAATACAAGGCATGGATTTCCAATTGGAGAGTTCATCCTCAGCCATCCATTTAAATCCTCTAACAGGAAGAGGTTTGCACATGGCCCAACCATAATGATTATTAGCGTCCAAATACTGAATGAATTTCGAAGGTTGTGAAGGATCGTACGAGTCTCCCATGTATTTGTTGTTAGCAGTTCCATGTCGTTTGGAGATCATGCTAATTCCACCGCGTATCCCTCTTTGAACCATGAGAAGCATATCAATATTGGTTAGAAGCTCTAACTGAATTCCAGTTAGTTTTAACATTGCATCCCAAGCCAAACCGGGTGAGGTGTAATACCAAAGAGGGTCAAGCCTGTAATAGGTACGACACACGTCTCTGAAATTTTCAAAGACATC
>QPEY01002058.1:54835-69136 GCA_014706445.1 Hydra viridissima
CACCCGTTCCGCATCTTCTAAATGGGTTGTATCTATTATTCTAAATTTTAGAAAGTGGGTTGTATCCACGCCAGATGATGCTTTTTCTCATCCGATGATTTAGATTAATGGGTTTTTACACTAATTCTAAACTAGCGCTGATTTCTCTAAAAATTCAAAATTTCGGAATGCATTTGCGAAAAACAAAATGGCGCCTAGTAAACAATTTCACAGCTTTAAAAAAACAATCAAAATAAGAGGACCTGGAATATCAAAAGCAAAAAAAATTTTTAGTTTGTTAAGCCCAGCTTTAGCTTCAACTCAAAAAAATAGTTTAAACTCAAATGTTTTATCTATAAGCAATATCCTAAGTGATAACGAGACAGACTTCCAAGCCGAGAAAAGTGGTTCCTCAGAAAGATGTTCTCAGCCTTCAATAACAAGTTCTTTAAAACGTAAATTTAAAGAGGATGATACTATAATACTATATATACTTTAGATTTGTGCGGAAGAAAACTGCTGGCTCCAGTTTTTTTAATCCTAAATATAAATCACTGTTGTTTGCTGATCAAGATGATGTAGATATTGAAGCACATTCAACACTTTATTGAAGCACATTCAACAGAGATTAAGAAGTCTGACAATCTATACTTTAGTAAAATATCTTAATAATGTATCAAACTATAAAGCAATAAATATTATCTTAATACTATATATTTATATACATTTTGTAGAATTGTAGTCAATACAGAGCTGGAGAAATAATTGAAAACATAAGATCAAAAGGAAGAAATGAAAAGTATGATGAGAAAGGTGTTTTTGGTAGAATTTGTAGACATGGCTTTCCGAAAGGATTTGTTTATTTGAAGCATGGTGAAATGGCAAGCTTATTTTTTATATTAGCTATTCATAAAATTGAACTTTATTTATTTATTTTTTTTTTTTTTAATGTTTTAGGATATCATATGCTGTTTATTAGTTAAAGCTGATGATTGAACCATATGTTGGCTCAACTAATATTGAAATCAAATGCATGTATGGTATAGCTTGCATTCTTCATAACCACCTTCAGGTAATATATTTTGTTAAGCTTCTGTCTGTATTTTTTATAAATAAGGAAATATTGTTTTGCTTTATGATAAAATTAAAACTTAAATTACAAGTTTTCTTTTGTTGAAGAAACTTCTACATATGATGCATAAAGCGAAATAAAATATTTTATTAATATAAAAAAAAACAACTGCTTTTTTTTTATTTTATAAAATCATTTACTGGATGTATTAAAAGATTGCCCAAATATATATTTAATACTGTAATGTATTAACATTAATGTTATGTAGTTTAGTTTTTTCAAATTTTAGAATAAAAACTGTTACAACCTTGGCAGTTGTTTAGACAGAGTTCAATTTGGTATACCCATTTTTCATGCATATGTTCATATCTCTAAATGTCAGGTTGTTACAATTTCAATTATAATAACTTTTATTGGTCTTTTTAAACCATGAAAAAAAAAAGTAAAATTTTGTTGTTCAAATACTAATAGCAGTAAGAGAAATGATCTTCGGCGTGTTAAGGGATTTGGTTTAACAGATGAAGAAGGTATAGAGAGATTGTGGTCATATTTAAGAAAGTTTTGTTACATGACAAAAGAAATGACAGCCAGCAGAAGAACTGATTTACTAACAGAAGCCTTATTACATTATGCACAATGAGTGAGTCGAAATCAAGGTATTGTTTATGCTTCTTTTTTTTTTGTTTTGTTAAGATTGACTTTTTATAATAAAATCTCTATTAAAGATCAGTAAATGTTTTGTTTTGTTTTGTTTTTTTACAATAGTTTTTTTCTTTCAGGCAGGTATTATTTCAGGAATATAATTTAAAAAAGACAAAAAATTTAAAAGAAAAATCTTTAGCAGAACTGCAAGAGTTGACTGGGCAAGTACCATGTAAGTTTTATTTTAAATTATTTTGTAGATTAGAATAGTTAAATTGATTTTTATATATGCTTTTGAAATCAACACATACTATCTAATTATTATAGAAATGAGTTAAGTTGGATGCAAAACGAGTGGTTGGCTGAATTGTAAATTTATTCATAACATTTTTTCTCTTGACAGCTGAAATTATTGTCACTGATTCGCTTGTAGAGGAATGGAAAAGAGAGCAGATTGAACTTTTAGGGGCAAAAAAAGGTACCTTGATCTTTTATTAAAGTTTTTTTTAATAAAGTCAAATAACTTTTTAATATATAAGTGTATAATATAGTGTATAAGATATATCTTTAGTATCATGTTACACAACGTCTTCCTGGGAAGTTGACTATGCTTGTCTGTTATGGAATCACTTTCAATTAAGGTGGTAGTTAGTCATTTGTTGAGTTTTAATGTAAAACTATTTAAAAATATTTTTAAAATTGTATTTTTCATGACAATATTTGTGATTTAAATGGTTAAAAAACATGATCATGCTTCATATCTTTTAATGTCAATGAAGATACTATTTAATAGTTTTGATAACGTTTTTTTGACAGTTTTACAGTGTAATGTTTTTTTGTTTTTTTCTTTAAATACATGTAAAGAATAATCCTCCTTAATTCATCAATAATCTCCAGTAAAGTTATAATTTCCCAAATTTATACTTTTTTTTTGGTTGTTTTTACTAAAACTTAGTTTTGTTTAATTTCAGTTTCTGTCGAGTGAAAATTATTGATATTTTTAGGTTGGATGAGAGACTTTCAAAAATTTAAAAAAAAAAATAATGTCAAGGAAAGATGGAAAAACTCAAGTCCCACTTTTATATTTGAAAGTTGTTGAAGAAGTAAGAAGAGATTCTATTCTCATGAAGCTGCATTCATTATCAATGGAACGCCACCTCAAGTTAATGTTAAAAGACAGATACTCTAGTAAAGAAATACTTTTTTAATAATTATTTACAAAGTTTAGTTTTAAAACACATTAGAAGTTTAGATAACTTAATGAAGTTGTAAAAATGATCTATGATTGGTTTTACCTAAAACTAATTATACAAAAAACTAACTTTTCATATAGTAAATCATTTTTTATGCATTTTTATTTGCTTTGTCATGTAGCTAGACAGAAGCAAGCTATTCGACTGGAACAGCTTGTAAACCAGCAAACAAAACAAAAATGAAGATAGAGTTATCAAAGTATAATGCACAGTTGTCTCTTGTTAAAGAGCATGTTGACCTTCCTCTGGAACCATTAACTTTTGAAAGTGTAAAGGATCCAAACTCAAAAATATTACATAAATTTGCAACTAGAACGTTATCTCAACAAATCTCTTTTGATGTAAAAAGTCGTATTATTGAATCAAAAGAACTTTTATTGCAATGTGAAGAAGAACAGTCTTTGCTTCAAACTGAGTGTCAAAGTCTTTTGGATTCAAAATTAGAATTACTTTCTGTACTTACGCAAAAGTGTGAAGTACTATCATTTAACATTGACAATTACTCTAAAAGTTTATCGGCATTATTAAAAAACCAATTAATGCAAGTGGAACAAGAAATTGACACTGATAAAAATGTGTATGAGAAATTTGGTATCAAGCTCCCTATTGCACTTAGTGCTCCACAGTGTAAATATCTTGGCAGCATCAATCTAACGTCATTTTACCTAACGAGTCTAACAAATCTGATAGTGAAGAGTCACTGAAACTTTTGAACTCAGAATCTTCTGACTCTGAATCAGATTATAACTTTTGTAGTAATTATTAGAGAGTAATTATTGTTTTCTGTTGTTCAATATGTAAATATTTGTGTATAACTTACTTTATAATACTCTAGTAATGCTTTTAAAATGTAATATTTCTTTTGAGCCTCATTAAATGCAAGTAAAACTTCCTTGAACAATAAATAATATGTAATTTTTCATTAACAGTAAAAGTTATTTGTTCTTTTATCTTCATGATTATATTTATTTGTTTCTTTCCGTAATCGCACGGCTTTTTGATGCTGCCATCTTTTTTTCTCCACTCGATATCCTCTGGCATCCCTTGAATAATAAAGTTTCCTTTTAAATAAGGAACCTTTGCAGTTTTGCATATGATTGCTTAGCTGAAAGCAAGGTAAAGTTTATTTAGAAATGTGGCACGTTCACAAAAATTTACTTCTAAATCAAATTTGATTAATTACATGCCACAAAGTCGATGTATAATATCTTAAAAATAAACAATTATACTATACCATACGATTTGTTGAACAGGTCCGGCAAATTTTGATAAGAATAGGATGGCTCCTTTTTTTTAATCTCTAACATGATATAAAAAAAAAAAAACTAATAAGAAGGCTGATGAAATTTGCGATATTAGAATAATATGACTTCATTAATTTTTGTAAAACTAACCAAAGAACTTCCTAATCTCAATATCGATTTTGATGTTGCTGTTCAGGCATTCTATTCCTCGTTTAGACCCATAATAAGAAATCTCATTGTTCTCATCAACTAATATGTTAGCACTTTCAACGCCAAGTTGTTCAAGAACAGATATCTAAATGAAAAAAAAAAAACTTATGTAAACAATAGTTTTAAAATCAACTAATGATTATAAACTTTAACTATAAAAACTTTAAATTTTTCAAAAATAAAAAAAACCAATTGAAGATAAAACTGACTTCATTTAGAAGTCTCTTTTTGTGCTTCTTTAACAGGTGTTTTTTTTCACTTTCTGACATTTCTGACGTCGACTTCATTAATTCGTTTCGCTTCTTCTTTGAGGCTTTCTTTCTTTGATGGGCTCAACTTTTTCCATTCATTGGAAACCAATGTGTTTCTCCTAGAATTCCCAAGACCGTTTAACCTACCTTAATAAACAATATTTGTGAAAATGTAGATTAAGTCGGTAGTTATAGTGAAAAGTAATTTAGAAGCAGTAAGTCATCACAAACTATACACAATAAATTAAAATATTACCTTCTCTAGACAATTGGCTGTAAAACATGTTCTGTGCAGTAAGCCGTCTGTCTCCAGCCTTTTTTTTGTAACTTTGTTCTTCTTCGCAGGAAACATTCTCAAACTGTTTCCTCTTTTTTCCTACTTTGGCATTTTGATTACCAATCCATTTCTTTTAAAAGTACATTACATGGTGCGAGATATAATATGGTGTGAAAAACTTTAGTTTGTTGTCCTTTAAATGTTTTCAATTGGAAAAAATATTATTTATCTTTACTTTTTCTATCGGAAGGTTTGTTTCAGCAGCTGCTGCTTTGACTTTGTCTTCCATTAAGGTAGATATCATACCTGATTCATAATGTTGAGTTAAAATAACCATTACCTCATCATCCATTTTTGCATATTTTTCTGGTCTCTTATTAGCCATCCTCAGGTAATTTATAATTTCTGCAAATTTTTACAATAGGTATTAATTTTTTGATGGGTTTTACCTTAAATTATTGTACGTTACTTAACCAACGTTACTAAATTCATCTTATACATTTTTTTTTTTTTAATTTCTAATTAATTGTTAGTTATCGATGCCATGAAAGATTACGAATTAGATTATAATGGTTAAATCGCTTAACCGAGTTCAACCTAGTCCTCTCACGTACCTTTAAAAAGCAATCACTTTGCATTAGATTTGGTCATAAGATTTTTATAAAGTTTATTTGGTCATAAAATTTTTTTTGGTCATAAGATTTGCATAAATATTTGCATTAAATTTGTATAGTTTTTTGTATAGTAATTTGTATAGTAATTGTATAGTTACATGTTTTTTTTTTATGAAAACCTTTTTATGACACTAGTACTAGAAGCCCCAAAATCTTAAAAAAAAATTAGTACTAAGTTACTTTTCGACAAGAAACTTATTTAATTAAGAGTTCGAGGAATATTTCCTAGTTTGTGTTCTGTTCAGGGACCTGAGGATTATATTACATTGAATGATATTAATGGAATTCAAATAATTTTAGACTCTAAAACATTTTATCTTAGTTGTTAACATGTTTTCAAATTGGATTTTATGTACTTTTTCTGTCTTTTGATACTTAAGAAATTCTAACCCTAACTTTTAGTACCAGAGTTGTAAAAAAGTACCCTTAAAATAAGAAACTTTCTAGTGCTAGTTCATTTGCTTAGTTTCTTATAAAAAAACACGTGTATAAAGTTTAAAGGAATAGAAAAAGGAAAGGAGAGAAACCATCTTTGAAAGCAATCAACTATCAATACTAATAGTTGCGAACAAAATAATTCGTTTATAGCCAATTAGCCTGTATCTTCATTAAGTCTTCATTATAAATTTCGAATTTTTTATAATAGATCACTAATTTTCTTTTTGCCGCGCAAATTACATTGCTATATCAAATTCGCTCAATAAATTGCTGCCATAAGATAAGTTCGAGCATACATTTCATTATGTTTCTTGTATACAAACTAAGAACAACTAAAGCAAATTAATTTCTTTTTTTTTTTTTTGCGCTGTAGGAACTGTAGGATGTTGCTCTTAGGAACTGTAGGATGGTTTCTTCATGTAAAGATTTTTTCAATATAGATTAAGAAGAATATCAATTTAAAGTGCAATTAAAGTTTTACATTACTTTCTAAGTAATGTGAAATTTTAATTGGACTTTAAATTGATATTCTCTTTCAGTCATCCTTTTAAAAAGCTTCTATAATAGAACTACTAACTGCAGAAAGGGATCGTGTCCATGTTTTAAAAAAATGTTCTACACTTACAACAAAATAAAATTGAAAAATTATGTATATAACTTACGCACTTACCGTTGAATAGCTAGGAAAAAATTGAAAAACCTAAGTTTGAAAATAAAGTGTTAAAACAGTTTTTTGTCTTTCTTGCAAAATCCGAATTTGTGGACTTGTTGCCTATCTGCAGTTAGCGATTCAGTTATACAACATGTTTATCTTCTTTTCTTATACTTTGTTCTCCGAAGAAAACCATAAATAATGGAAACCATGTCAAAAAAAATAATATATTTTAGACCCAGGAATGATTTGGAAATATTCTTGAAAAGAATGAGAACGAAGCCGATACACCAATTAAACGATGAAATGCAGCAAAAATAGGATTTTAAGCAAAGATTGTAGTCACCATATCTATGTATCCTATCTCAATTACTAATTAAATATTAATTAAAAACCTGGTCTGACACTATTCATGCTCTATTATTCTATACAGTTTGAAAAAATGTTGGTTTAATGCGGACCCCGAAGCCGTAGTATTTTTTAGCTTTTGGCTGGCTTAGACAACTTACAGCTGCCTAACCAGCTTAAGCTGGATCAACACGACGCACAACGTTCGACACTTTTCTCAAACACCGCAAGTTTAATTTAATGGCACTTTTCTTAAGCACCATCTAATTTAAATGAAGCGCTGCGTTGTTCGTTATCGTGGCTCCCGTTAATTACCCTCAAGCAAAAGAAGTAATCAAATACATCAGCTGATGGATTTTAGCCAATCCGATTTTAGCTCATTAAAAAATTTAAAAGAAAAAAAACCCGTAAGGTAATTTTAACAAAGATATAAATAAAACAAAAAAATACAGCAAGCATAATATATCTTTGAATCGTAAGAATATAAAATATTTGAGAAACAAAATACAATGCAAGTTTAAGTGAAAACTGTTGAGCCACTTTAAAAAAACAAAATATTTCAGATGATATACGAGAAAGGATTTCTGATGCTTCAGTTGTTTCTTGCACCAAATTTTTTAACAACGATTTCTGCAGTAGTACTTTGTTAATCACCTAAATATAAAAAACGAAAAATTATATATCAAAGGGGGTATTTTTCTAATAGCAATCGTTACATTTTTGTAAAATGTTTGTATTACAAAACAATAAACTGGTTACATCAACTTTCGTACAGAAACTTGCGAAAATTATTATTCGCAGGTTTTCCAAAAATACTTAATAGACTTTTTATTTTTAATTAACTTTAGTAGAGTTAAGTGAAGGGTTTACGTTGGTGAAATGGCAACTTGGAAGAGTAAATTAGGTTTACAATATCAGTAGCATAATCAATTTCATCAACATAATGACGGAAAACAAACATCCAAAAAAATTTAAGCTCTCATATGAAAGCAACTACATATAAGTATTATTATACCCTATTTCCATTTGAAGATATATAATACATATTTGATCCAAAGATTGGAGGTAGAATAAAAGATGATTTTAAAGATGCTGCAAGGGAAACTTGGAACAAAATCAATAGAGGAGAGGAGCATTAGTAGACTTGCAAAATACTCAGCCATTTTAAATCAATTTCAACTTTTGAATGCAGATACCAAATGTTGTTTATAATCACTTCTTCCACAGAAAATATTGTCAGGTTTTAAGCATTTGTTACCTTTAATTATACCTTTTGTTTGTTTTGCCGTTAGGCTGAATATTTTTCACGTTTAACTGTGTATAGTAAATGCAATACTTTTTTGAGTGTTTTTAATGTTTTAATTTGTTCAAACTAAAGTTTAAACCTAAAACTCATAAAAAATTAAAAAATTGAAAATTTTTTATTATATAAAAAAATATTTCATTTTGAAGCACTCATTCGTAAAAGGCGAGGATTGGTACATTGAAATCGGGTAGCATTGGTTTAGAATTTTTAATATCTGTAGATTACGTATATACTTGGTACAGTGTAGCAAAATATATTTCTTACAATGTGGTTCTTATTTGCTAATGCTTTCATAAACTATACACTATGCAATTTAAATATAATTGTTTAAATACTTGTTATTTAAATAAATTACCTTCATATTTCTTTATATGTTATAAAATATTTTATTGATTTTAAAATCTGCTTAATTTTACATTTTAATTGCACTTTTTTTGATGATCTTTCTTACTGTAATAATGTAAACACATTGTGTACCAATACTCCTCATGTAAGGGAGCATTGATACAAAAAACTATGTTTAGAAAATTTAAAAGTATTATATTTAACCATTAATATTTCTGAACATAAATAAATTATATTAAAACATAGCATAATACATTTAAAAAATAGCAAAAGTTATTAACCTCCAATTTTTTCTGAAATTCCTTTTGTTTTTTAATTTCTTGTTGAAACGTGCCAATGCTCCCTCCTCTCCCCTACAGAAGATATGAAGTCAATTTCATCCCAAATTGTTTGGCTGAAGACACTATCAGCAAAGGTGCCCTGTCCTCTAAATTTTGGGTAACATAATGAAAATTAAATTCTTATTTAAACACTTAAGAAAAGAATACCGAATAAAAAATACAACTATTACCTAAATACATCAATCTATCAGAAAATCCTTCCAACAAGATGTTACACTAACATACAACATTCATACAGCATTAGAGAAGGTCTTGATAAAAATCAAATTTAATAACAGAGTAAAATACAAAATTAACAAATAAAATATACTTTAAGTGAACTTCATCTCATAATTATAACACAACAGTGGTAAAATTTATTTAATATATTTAATATATCTGGTACTTGCTTGCTATCTAAATGTTGGCAGCGCTTCAAATAACCTACTACATTTTTTCAGGCTCTTCTACACATGTCTATGTTTATCTCTGCACACGCTTGTTCAATCCACTCACAAATATCACCAATTGTATTGGGTCTGTCCTTGTATACAATATTCTCCAAGTAGCCCCAAAGGAAGAAGTCTGGAGGAGAAAGGTTGAGAGAAAGAGCAGGTCACTCTATTGGACCTTGTCAAGCCAGCTTCTTACTTGACAGGATTAAGGGGCAGATGCCCCATCTTGTTGAAAGTTGATACCATGTTGTTTAACTTGAGGCCATAAAAACTCTTCAAGCATTTGTAGATATATACCAATTGTGATTGAAATGTCAAAAAAGTATGGACCAATTAGACCACTTGAAACTATTCCATAACACACTATTACTCCATTCTTTGAATTGGACACAGTTATTAGTTTGTGCTGATTAGAGTAGGCCTAATATGATGGTTTATAATACCATTCATCGTGAAGTGTCTAGCATCTGAACAAGTAATATTGTTAAGCAAGTTGAAATTTTCTTCAACTTTGACAACATACTCTCACAAAATACTTCTTTTGTGGAAACCATCTTCACTTAGTTCTTGTACTGTACTTGGTCTGAATTGTTGAAAGCCTACTTCTTAAAAAGTACAATAATAGCAGCTTAAATGTATCAACCTAATTTCAAATTGTTTTCTTAAGAGGTGGCAGAGTGGTAAAATGATTTTTCAATTGCCTATTAACCTCTTGAAAATTTTCTCAAGTTTCGCAAATAAAAAACAATTCTCTCTTTGATTGAAAGTCATGAAGCCATACTTTTTTTATATACTTAAATTAATAATTAAACTTTATATATGTATAAATTTTAAATAAATATATTTGGTAATTAGGAGCAATTTTAAATCAAAAGCATGTACACAATTTATGAAACATCATGTAGAATTCTCATTAAAAATTTTTTTTTGCAGAAATGTCTTTTAAAGGAGATGTGATTAATTAATTTATAATTATGTATTATATAATTATAAATGTATTAACTACACCCGGCAATAAATAAATTATATATTATAAATAAATTATTACATAAAATAATTATAACTGGTTCTTCTGTTGTCAAGCTTCTATTTCTATCAACAACTAACAATATAGAATAAAGTAAATGCAGTAGTTCATTTTATTTTTGTTACAAAGAATTTTAAATAATTAAAAAAAAACAAAAAAACAACCAAACAAAACAAATTGCTATTTAAAATTTTGAAAGGAAATGTGTTCAGCTTCATACAATTTATAAGGTACTTAATTAATGATTTAACTTAAAGATTTTTTAAATAATAAAGTTTTTAATTTAAGAAATTCCCTCCAAAGATTAAATATCAGATTAACCCAAAAGAAACAGATATAGAGGATTCAATAAAAGCCACAGAGAAGATGAGACAGTTCTACTTACTATGGTTCCCTTTGAAGAGCTTTGTTCCCAACATGCTTCCCACTGATAGTGAACTACTCAGGAGATATTACTAACTCAATCTGAACAAAAACCTCAGGTACATAAAGAAAAAACTAATTAAAAATATAATTTTAAAATTTATTAAATAAGTATATTTAAGTGTATACATAAGTACATAAAAATTTTTTACAAGTTGTATTTGACAGCACGTTCATTGTCACTGAACAGAGCATCAAGATGGTCAATAATTACCACACCCTAAAAATTCTTAAAACACTGGATCTACCTTAGGGCTGCTACAAGAAGAAGATGAAATGTTTTTTAATGGAGAGCTGTGTCCTGTTTTCCATTCACCAGATAAATATCTTTTTTAAAGCTGTGATATCACGGGTGGAAACTATTGTTATTATATTTATTTAATAAAAGACAAGAAAATCATAAATCAATGCAAAAAATTATTTTAGAAGTTTATAAGAACTTATTTTAAGTTTATTTATTAAAACAAACGAATTTTGGTGTAATTAAAACATTGCATATTTCGTGCATACGTTTTGCAAAATCGTCGTAGTTAATAATAAAATAAGGAAGTTAATGACTTATAACTTATAGTGCAGCTGGCTATCATAAAAATATTTCACTTCTGGACACCAGCGTGTAACTTTGCATAGTGATAGTGGACGGTATGAGCTACAAAAAAATAGCGAGACACAAAATTTTTATGCATCTGGTAACGTTTTACAGATGAATTATTCGAAATGGCCAATGGCGGCCATTTTGAATGTATTTAAATGGTCATAACTGTAGAACCAGTAGTGATATCCACTTCAAATAAACGCTGATTTGTTCTAAGAGAAAAGTTACATAAAACTGACTGAAATCAATGTTTTGAAATTTCAAAATGGCTGCCATTGGCCATCTTGAAAGTTTTTAAATAGTCATAACTTTAGAACTAGTAGTGACATCCACTTAAAATAAACGCCGTCTTGTTCGTTGATTTAACAAGAAACTCATATTTATATGGAAATGAATAAGTAATAATACATTAAAGTTCATGATACATACGTACTTCGTTAATGAATTTGTTAAATGTTCTTGGTTCTTGCCGATAAAAAGTCTGCTGACAATGAAATCGTTCACTTGTCAACAGCAACGATCGAGTATAACCGATAAGAAATAAAGCATCAGGTTTCCAAGGTTCTTGTAATTCTCCAAGTAAGTTGCAGTATATACTAAATGAAATTCATTAAAATTTCACTAAATGCTCTTCAAGTAAGTTGCAGTATATACTAAATGAAATCAATTAAAAGATAACAGTGATAAAGGACTATGACAATGTCAGTGGGTAAGGAAGGAGCTGACAATATGCAGGGGAAGCATCTTAAAATAATGAGGTCTTGGTATCGTTAACAATTATGGAAAAAAAAAACACTGGAATGCTGATCAAACAATTACATAACTCATCATTTTTATATAAAAAATATGAGACAAATCTCAAAACTTGTTAGATGTGTTAAAATTAAGAATTAAAAAGTGAGCAAACATTGGTCGCCAATAAGAAATAAACGAACTTCTTTAGTGTAATAGTAGAGGGAATAGGTAAAGTATAATAGCAGTATTGTAAACAGAATAACGTTTTCAAGTATTTACATATTTACAATACACTTTTGGATTACGATTTGTCATGGAAGGAGATCTGGAGAACCTGGTCGAATTCCGGATCTTCTTCAACGTCTTGCTCTTCATATGAATCACCATTTGTTTCTTTGTAACAATAGCTGTTACATGCACACAGCTTAGTGCATGGTAAACCATGTCGTTTACATGAACAGTTTTTACACTCAGTTTTGCACGAACAACGAATTAGTTCCTGGCAATGTCGAGAAAACTCCGGCAGAGTGCACCAAAGTGGTGTATAGCACTCATCAGAAGTATCTTTCCATCCCCATTCGGTGGGTAAATATCCTGGAGTAACAGCAGACAAGCATTGTTTCCACAAATGTGCCTGCAGTGCTGCTCTCTTTGTGTCCTGCAGAAGAGCGTCTGCAGACGGCGGAATGTTTTCAATTGCTCTATTCTTTATGGTGTAGAGGATACGGCGGCATTCGTTAATGCCAGCAGCGGTTGATGATCGATCGTACATTAATACTACAAGTCGCTCAATGGCTTTCATTGCCGTATCAGTTAAGACATCATTTTTTAAGTCTGACGTTGAAAGATTGTGAATTGCAGCATCAACTTCTCGGTAGTTCATCCACGCTTTCTATGCCGTACGTTTTCCAATCTCATAGTATGTTGTTACTGTGTCACATCCGGTGAAGGCATGGAAGAATGATAAATTTGATGATCCACCATCTGGAATGTGTTGATGTAGATGGTGAACTCCTATCATTCGTCTTCCTTTTCCAACTCCAAAATCAATCCACAACTCTTTCACTCCAATCATCTGGCTTTTCCAACTACGGATTGCGTTAAAACGAATCTGGAAATAAGACCGAACAGTTGCGTCTTATTGAAGTCCACAGATAGGAATTTGTCACACTTTTTTGGAATAAGTGTACCCATTGTGACGTTTATGCGTTGCCCAAATCCATGATCTTCCCGTGTTTCGGACTTCAAGCTTTTTGGGACATACCGATCAAAAACAATGTCAAGGCGCTGCACGGATCTCAGAAGTCTGTCCACGAATGGTCCAATCACATTTTCGCAGTAGTCAGAGAATGTCTTTGACGATCTCGGGTGAAGCATGTGTATGAGTGCTGCACCATCAACAATCAGAGCAGAAACCTTATAGTCAAGGTTGAAGTCTTGTTGTTTCTCGCTACCATACTGTTCCAAACAAATGAGGACACCAGATTTGCTGGTGGCCTTACGCTTCCTTCCGAATTCAGAAATTAACGGCGGATAACGGTTGTTTTCTTGTGAAAAGAAATCATCGACATCACCAACACGATTTTGACTTGCTACATACATTTTACAAAAGTAGTTGGAGTCATGTTTAAGATCAGTGATTTTAGTTTTATGTTTGGAACCTGGAGTTTTCAAACTGTGGAACAATTCAAATTTGTTTCTTTTCAAAGGCTCATGGATTGACTAACAAAATATGAAAAAGTAAAAACAATATAAAATCTTGCCGAGTTTTCCCAAATTTTCGAATGTTTTCTTTCCTTTGTCATTCATTTTTAAACTTTTTTTTGTCTACTTTTTTTTTCGTTACTTTTACAGTTTATTTTATATCCTTTCAAATAGTTCGTTCTTTTTTCTTCTTTTCAGATATTTCGTTTTTTCTTTATAATTGACCCAGACAGCCTACGACACTGGGCCAGAATTCCGGCGAATCATCGCACGCCGTGACGACAAGATTAGTAACGGGCCAGTACTGGCCCGAGTCTGGCATGCTTCTGGCGAGTAGTCGTACGCCATTGC
>QPEY01002058.1:77436-98019 GCA_014706445.1 Hydra viridissima
TTTTTTTTTTTTTATTTTATATATTATTTTTAAATTTTTTTTTTTTTTTTTTTTTTTTTTTTTTTTTTTTTTTTTTTTTTTTTTTTTTTTTTTTTTTATATTAGTATTGTTAATCCTTTTGCACTTCGAAACAGATTTTGTAGATACATTTTCGATAATTGTTTATATTAACTGCCATGTCAAAATAGGTTACTATAAATAGGTAAACCGATTTTCAGTTTTTATGTGGTGTTTTTTTTTTATGTTCTTTAAGATTTACGATTGACGCATCTACACGATTTATTAAAAAAAGCCTGATTTTCTTTTATTGTAAATTTTTGTCGGTTAAAGAAGTATAAATATATGCAATTAGTTCAATTTTTTTTTAAATTTTCTCTATTTTATGCCTAATAATTTGTTGTACGTAACTTAGGGGATCGTTTTAAACTGGGGGTGAATATTGTAGTTTAGCGCATTTGTCAAATATCAAGTTGCTTAAATTTTATAAGGTTTTTAAGTAATTAATTAGCTAAATTAATTAGCTTAATATTGAGGAAACAAAAAATTCTTATATATGTTAAATTTTTTAATTATTGTTTTACATTTTATTATTCTGGTAAAAGGGGATACCAAAAAATTAATAGCTCATTTATAATTTACGTTTGCTTTATATTAATTTTATTTGTTAAAGTTCATGTTATAAAAAAATATAACAAGAATTTAGCTTTACTTTTTCGTCAATTTAAAGCATGATGAAGTGTTATTATTTTGTGTCAGTAACTAAACACGTATTGATTTGAACTTATTAATGTCGAGGAAAATGGGTCTGCCTTACACTGATATGACCTATGTCAGTTGTAAATTACTCAAATAATGTTAAATAATTGGTAAATTATTTTACCTCCTCATACTTTTTATTTTAATTTTACAGATGGTTTGATTTTTTCAATTTGAAGTCGTTTTTCTAAAAGGGTATAGTTAAGGTTTGGCAACTTTAAATTGTTGAAAACAGCCACTATAAATTAAGCAAAAGACCGACCATAACCCGTATTACGGGTTGCTTTTTGCTAGTTGCTTATAATTATTTTTCGTTGAAATTTGGCATGTGCGTAGAAAATGGATGAAACAAACTATTTTAATAATAAAAAAAGGGGACTCTTCATTTCTTCGACCACAAATTCAAGAGAGAACATCAACCTAATATTCAGGAGCAAAATATCATATAAAAAAATTTAGTACCCATAATAAAAATTTTTTTAAAAAAAAGATTAGTCTTTCTTCTTTCCAAAAAGTATCTATGTGTATATATGTTTCTAAAAAGAAACTCCACAAAACTACGTCTGCCTCACGCTGCCTCAAAAAGAGTTAAAAAAACCAGAACCAAAATTTTAGCATAAAAATCGGTTCCATAAATTGCGATATCCGCGTACCTTGTAGAAAGGATTTTAATTTTTTAAATCGTTTATCTATATTTTGTTTGTTTTAGTTTTTCTTTTAGCAGTTTTATTTTTATTACTTTATTTTTTAGAAGGAAAATAGGGGTATGGATGTTATTTAAATTTATACTAATGCTATTTCCATAACATGGTTACTACTGCATTGAAATTTCTGTGATCCTATTAACTATTTTTGTTCTTTTTTAGAATATTTAGAAATATAAATTAAACTTTTTTTGTTAACACTGACATGGCATGTCACATGTTGTTGTACGTAAAGGTTAAATTTTGTTATGAGGATTACAGTTCTTATGAAAAAAAAAAGAAGGTAAAGAGTATTGTTTGCAAATATATATTTTGTTTACTTTGAATCTTTTTAAATTTTATGGAGTCATTTTTAAAATTTTTGTTTGCACACATTGTTTGCATATATGCTTTTTTGATATGTATGTGTATGTGATAATAAGTGCTTTATAGTTGTTTTATCAGTGTGTTTTTATAATAATGTAAAGTGTTTTTTTATTGCTTGTGTATGTGTTAATATGTGTTGTATAATTGTTTTAAAAATGTGTTTAAATATGTATATAAGGTATATATTTAACCTTATATACATATTTAAACACATTTATTGTGTCTATAGTTGGTACATATGTTTATATGATGTTGTTTCCGTGTTTTCAAAGTGCTGTGACTTGGTAAATGTGTAGAGCAAGATTTGTCAACTTTGCCAGCCAAGTGATGTGCTTTTAACAGAGGGTTACACAATAGTGTTTAGTGTCAAACTGTTATTGCTTTAGGCCTAGCTGTTTTCAAGCCTTTATTATTAAAGATTATTCTAAAAATACATAATAATGTATTTTAATAACATCTTGCGTAATGTTGTTACTTATGTTTTGTTATATATGAATGTTATCTTACTTAAGTTATATTACATACATATTATATTAACTTATGGTGTGTGCTATTGTTGTGTGTTGTTGCTGTGATGTTTTTTTGTTATCTTTTGAGTTAATAGACATTTAGCTTATCTTCATGTTGGTGTCTATTGTTAAAAATGGTAAATTGGTAATTTTATTAAAAATCACTGCTTTTAATCATTCATTAAAAGCCAATACAAATTATTTTGCCATATATACAATTTGTTTTATCTCAATTTGATTTTTTGTCTTTAGCTCTGTTTACTATTTGATTTTGCTATAAACATTTTGGAATCATGATGTTCCAGCATAAATTATTTTGTAAAAGCTAACATAAGATAATAATATTTTACAACTACTACTCTGGTAAATCACAACAGCTTTTCTCTATAAGGTACATTGATTTTCTTTTTTTGTATGTAATGTTTTTCTTATTTATTTACTTATTTGTATAGTTAAATATATAGTTAAATATATATAGTTAAATATATAGTATAGTTAAATAATGTATAGTAAAATAAATGAAGCATTTATATCTGTACCTCAAAAGTCCAAGGTTGGTTGTCACATTTTAGAAATTGTCCAGGAGAGAGGAAATAGTAAAATTTATTGGCTCATTCTTGATGGTTAAATTTGTGTTATTTTTTTCGTGTTTTGTTTAATTTGTCTTGAGGCACATGAAATATAATTTTGACAAAAATAAAAAATAAAAAGTTAAATAAAAAAAGTGAAAAGTCTTTTCTGGACAACAGACGTTTTTCCTTTGAACATTGTGGGGACACCAGACCCTTTATATTGATCTAACTTTGTTTCACATTGTCGTAGGAGAACAGTCTTTATACCTCTGTAGATACTGAAAAAGCTAAAAGGGTTTCATACATAACTCATTTTCACAAAAAACTGGACAACCGACTTTTGTCTTCTGAGTTACAGATATTAAGATTTAAAGTTTATTTTGCTTTATAGTTTTGGTTTAGTTTATAGTTAATTTTAATTTACTTTTTGTTAGTTTTAGCTTCAGTTATCTTTTTTCTTACTTTAGACAACGTTATGGAGGAAATGAGGGGAATAGGTAAAAAAAATTATAATTATATATTTATTTATATGTAAATATTACTTTATCAATTATTCTGAGGTATATTTTTTTTGTCTTAAGTGTCTGGTAGAGGCATAACTGGTAGGGCTGTGTTTTAAATTTCATATATTTTTTATGGAGAAATATTTACAATAGGTGAAAGAATTATTTAATATAAATATGACATTTTTAAACTGTTCGCATTTTACTCATATTTTTATTAAAATTAAAATTTTCACAAGTTTAACCCTTTTTAATTTACTCTCATTTTTTTTTTTTTTTAATATTTTTAGCATCCTCTTCATCCTGTGAAAATGGTGAGGTTATGCTTTATATTTAGATTAAATAAAATTGCTAATATTTTTAATTTTTATTATATCCTTCTATTTGTAATTTTAGAGTGGTTAACATTTGAGCAATACCAAAGTTATCGCTCCCAACACCCAGGGCCTCTCTTGGAGAGGTCCTTAAATAAGTGGTTTAGTAATTGGGGTGTGGATGAGCCATTCTTTAAATGGAGGGCTCATCCGTACCGAGGTGTTGGGAGACACCGAAGAAAAAACAGCAACTAAAAGGTTGTAAATGTCTTCTATCAGTGAAGATACTTACAACTTTTTTGTTGTTGCTTTTTCTTCAGTGATTTATTTTTGTTTAATATTGTAATTTTTTTTTTTTTTTGTAATTTTTTTTTTAATAATATATGTTGTATATTTGGTTTGTTTTTGACTTTTTTAATTAAAATTTTATTTGTTTTTCACCTATTAAACTAAAATATAGTTAAATTGATTCATTACCCAATTATCATTGTATGATGCCACATTCTATTGTTAAAAATAATTAATTGGAAATTTAATTTATTGAACTCACTGCTTTTAAAATTTTCTATAAGCCAAGACAATATGTTTAGCTATATAAATGCAATTTATTTATATCTCAATTTGATTTTTTATCTTCAATGTTTATAGTTTAGCTCCTTGAAGCATTTGTTATTTTGCTTTTTACTTAAAATATTTTAAATCTATTGTAATGTCTTTTAAATTAAACTTAAGTTTACTAAAAGCCAACATGAAATAACGTCATAAAACAATACCAACAAGCTGCATCATGACAAGAGTTTAAGTATAACAACAGGTTACCGAAAAGCAGGTGAATTGTTTTCCAGTTTGTTTTTTTTTTGTTTTTTTTTCTATCTCTACTTATCTGTTACAATTTTTATTTTAAGTTTGTCATATGATGCATTAATGCAATATAAAAGATCAAAGTTTACATATTTTTTTTAAAATTGTTTACATGTTTGATTGTAAATTAACTTTTTGTTGTTTGAAACGTATTTGTACTCAATCGCTTAGTTATTTTTAATAAATTTATTTAGCTGTGTGCGTTTAACATTTTAAAGACAATTTCCTTTTTTAAAGAATCATGTATCAAGGGGATACCAATAAATTTATAACTCATGTATAATTTACGTTCGGTTTATATTAATCTTATTAATTAAAGTTCATGCTATAAAAAGATAACAAGAATTTAGTTTACTTTTTCGTCATTTTAAAGCATGATGAAGTGTTATTAATTTGTGTCAGTAACTAAAAATGTATTGTGTTGAACTTAGTAATGTTGAGGAAAATGGGTCTGCCTTACACTGATAATGTCTATGTCAGTTGTAAATTACTCAAATAATGTTAAATAATTGGTAAATTATTTTACATCCGCATACTTTTTATTTTAATTTTACAGATGGCTTAGTTTTTTCAATTTGAAGGCGCTTTTCTAAAAGGGTATTAGTTAAGGTTTTGCAACTTTAAATTGTTGAAAACAGCCACTATAAATTAAGTAACAGACCAACCATAACCCGTATTATGGGTTGCTTTTGGCTAGTTTTTATGATTATTTTTGCTGTTGTTGTTAAAAATAATATAATTGCTGTATTTGTTTTCGTTTTTGGTATTCTCAGTTTTATTTATGCTGTTTTTTATATTTATTAATAAACATATTCTCACTGATATTATTTTAATACCAAATTTTTTTATAGTTAATAAAAAATTTTATTTTTCAACTTGAAGCTATTACAAACAGCAATAGTCATTTGCAATACAAAGAAAACTCAGCACTTAACAAGTGATGTAGTTTATTCTATTTATAAATCATTGGTTTAAAAATTTTCTTTAGCTAGTATAATTATGACAATGCACAAAAACTTTTATGAAGCAATTATCTCTTGGAATGAAGCAATCGAAAAAATTGGCAGTGGCAAAGTAATTATTGGTGATAATGACTATGCATCGAACCTTTATAAGAAAGCCAGTGCGTATGAAAAGCTGGGATTTTTGTATTTAGCTCGTAAAGGTTATAAAGAGGTTTTAAAAAAAGAACCTCAACACACTCTAGCTAAAAAACATTTCAAAACATATGAGAAAATACAAGAAAGTTATAAATTAGAAACAATGCAGAGTTGTGTACAGCAATTTATAACGTTAGAAGGACTACAAAACAAAGAGACAAAAATTTGCATTTTAAAAGAGATAGAACAAGTTGAATATGGAACTTTGTTAAAGAAACTTGCTGACAAAAAAACTGTAGAAGAAGTAAAGGACTTAGTAATCATTCTAAATGATCTTGGCTATTTATCAACTAATTTAGGAAACTTAAGTGGAACAAAGGAAGGCGAGTTGAATGTTAAACTTAAATTTTACACGGATGCGGCAGTATTTTATCATTATGTCATTACTATATTAAAAGAAAAGCTAAACAACATAACCCCTGGGGAAATAAAGGCATTTTTAACACAACACCAGATAAATCCGAAAGAGCAATTAAATCACTTGCAAGAACTAATATCTACAGCACTTGGTGGAGCCAGCGAAACAATTCCATTTGTTAGACAAAGAAAAGATTATAAACAGTCATTGAAAACATTGCGTAATGACATTGAGCAAAAGCTGCAAAGAGCAGAAAATACTCATAAACAAGAAATTTATAACCAAGAAAAAAAACAAAAACATCAGGGATCATATGTAGAAGAAGTAAGCAACTTGTTTAAAACAATAGCTGATAACATGCAAGAGTTTTTAGGCAAACTATATAGTGATAGTGAGCAAGAACTCGGCGGGCCACCATGTAAATATGCAGTTATAGGACTTGGTTCAATGGCTTTGCGGCAGATGACTCCGTATTCAGACTTAGAATTTGCTATTCTTACAGAAAACGAGAATTACAAACGAAGTAAAGATCCTAAAATTAAAGAATATTTTAAGAATTTAAGCCATTTGGTACACTTTAAGGTAATCAATTTAGGAGAGAGTGTAATTCCTACCAGTAGATTTGGTGTAGATATAAGCCACCTTGTACATAGAGGAGTCAATTTTGATCTAGGAGGTAAAACTCCACTTGGTAGGAATGACAAAAAATATAAGTTAGTGCAAACAATAGGTGGAATGCTTGCTTATGTGCGGAATGAAAACAATTGGGCAGAACACATAGATAAGAATTTACCATATATATTAGAAAAAGTTTGTTATGTGCATGGTGATGAACAGCTTGTTACAAGCTATAAAGAAGAAGTTAAAAAGTTTTTGACCAGTAAAAACGAAAGTGATGCGCACCAAAGATTACACTGTGAGATAAGGGCCATAAAGTTGTTAGAAGAAGGTACGGTAGAACTCAATTATCTTCAACAAACAACAAGCTTAAATATTAACGAAACTCCTTTTAAAGGAGATCTACAAAAGCTGGCACCTAAATTAGATGTTGATAATGAAGGGAGGTTATTTGACGTTAAGCAGGAAATTTATCGTTTACCTGACCGCCTAGTATACAATCTTGGACTTTATTACAGTATAGAAGGAGATAGTAACTGGGATATAGTGGATAAGTTAAAAGATCAAAATGTTGTTACCCCAGAAGCAGCATTTCATTTAAAAAATGCCGTAACATTTGCTACTACCCTCAGATTAAAAACCTATTTTTATCATAAAGCACAAAGAGAGGATATGTCTATTTTTAGTAAGTCTGTTGAAATCGAGTCTGAAATTGAAGAGCAAGCTAAAAAAATATTTCACTTAACTGAGGACGACTTGAGAGAACAAGGTTGTTTATTTCAGTATTATTATACTGCACTGCCATTTCATGAAAGATTGGAGACCTTTTGTGATAAATATAAACGACTGGCTAATGCAGATAGTCAAACATTTTTCATAGGTAGTGATTTTTATGTTGATGATCATGCTAATAAAGGGCTTATCTATTATCGATTAGCGCAATATAAAAATGCTCAAAGTAATTTAGAACAAGCCTTGAATGAGACCAAAAATATTGAAAACTTAAAACTAAAAAACTTTCTAGGAATATGTTACGATAGGGTTAATGACTATGATAAAGCAATCGAACGGTTTGGTAATTGTTTAAATAAGTTTAAACTGATTAACTTAAAGAAACCTCATCCAGATGTGGCAAACTTTTTAAACAATATAGGGCTGGCTTTTTGTGCTAAAGGACAATTTGATCTGGCCATGAAGTATTTTAAGAAGACCCTAAAACTAGAGGAAGATATCTACAAGGAAAATTGTCATCCATATGTGGCTAGATCTTTAAATAACCTTGGTTCAGTATATTATTATAAAGGACAATATGATCAGGCAACAAAATATTTTGAGGAAAGCCTAAAAATGAGGACACAGATCTTCAAGAAAAAACCTCATCCAGATGTGGCTGGCTCCTTTAACAACCTTGGGCTAGCTTATAATGCTAAAGGACAACATGATCAGGCAATTAAGTATCATGAGGATAACCTTAAAATGGTAAAACTGATTTACAAGGAGGAACCTCATCCAGTAGTGGCTAACTCTTTAAATAACTTAGGAAATGCTTACAGTGCTAAAGGACAATTTGATCAGGCAATTAAGAATTATCTTGATAGCCAAAAAATGAAGAAGCAGATCTACAATGAAGAACCTCATCTCAGTGTGGCTGCCTCTTTAAATAACATAGGACTAGCTTATGATGCTAAAGGACAATATGATCAGGCAAATAAATATTTTGATGAAAGCATAAAAATGATGAAACTGATCTACAAGGAAGAACCTCATCCAGATGTGGCTGGCTGTTATAATAACCTTGGGAATGCTTATAAAGCTAAAGGACAATATGATCAGGCAATTAAGTATTATGAGGATAGCTTAAGTATGATGAAACTGATATACAAAGAAGAACCTCATTCAGGTATCGCTACCTCTTTGAACAACCTAGGGCTAGTGTATCGTGCTAAGGGACAATACGATCAGGCAATTAAGTATTTTGAGGATAGCTTAAGTATGACAAAACTGATCTACATGGAAAAACATCATCCAGATATAGCTGACTCTTTAAATAACCTGGGGAATGCTTATAAAGCTAAAGGACAATATGATCAGGCAATTAAGTTTCATGAGGAAAGTCTAAAAATGAAGAAACTGATCTACAAAGAAGAACCTCATCTAGATGTGGCCAGATCTTTAAGTAACCTAGGGAGTGCTTATAGTGCACAAGGGCAATATGATCAGGCAATGCAATTTCATGAAGAGAGTTTAAAAATAAAGAAGCTGGTCTACAACGGAGTGTCTCATCTAGATATGGTAAGATCTTTAAATCACTTAGCTTGTGCTAGCAGTGCTAAAGGGCACTACGATGAGGCAATTAAGTATCATGAGGATAGTCTAAATATGAAGAAACTAATTTACAATGAAAAGCCTCATCTAGATATTGCTTCATCTCTAAATAACCTAGGGTTAGCTTATTATGATAAAGGACTTTACGATCAGGCAATTAAGTATCATGATGGTTGCCTACAAATGAAGAAACTAATTTACAAGGAAGAACCTCATCCAGATGTGGCAGGCTGTTATAGTAATCTAGGTCTAGATTATAGTGCTAAAGGACAATATGATCAGGCAATTAAGTATTTTGAGGATAGCTTAAGTATGATGAAACTGATATACAAAGAAAAACCTCATCCTGATGTGGCTAGTTCTTTAAATTTTCTAGGGAATGCTTATAGTGCTGTGGGACAATTTGACCAGGCAGTTAAGTATCATGATGATTGCCTACAAATGAAGAAACTTATCTACAAGGAAGACCCTCATCCAGATGTGGCGGGCTGTTATAGTAATCTAGGTTTAGATTATAGTGCTAAAGGACAATATGATCAGGCAATTAAGTATTTTGAGGATAGCTTAAGTATGATGAAACTGATCTATAAAGAAGAACCTCATCCTGGTGTGGCTAACTCTTTAAATTTCCTAGGGAATGCTTTTAGTGCTGTGGGACAATTTGACCAGGCAATTAAGTATCATAATGATTGCCTACAAATGAAGAAATTAATCTACAAGGAAGACCCTCATCCAGATGTGGCAGGCTCTTTAAATTACCTTGGGAATGCTTATCGTGATAAAGGACAATACGATCTGGCAATAAACTATGGCTGCCAAGCTTTGCTGATGATATCTAACTTTAAAGATTATCCCTACATAAGATTGATAAAAAATGACGTTAAAAAAACCACTTTGTTATTTGTCAAAAACTTTTCTTTAGACCCACAAGTAATAATTAATAAATTAATTGAAATAACAGGAGAGAGTAATAATAATATAATATTATGGTTAGCTATTGAAGAATGGGATTCAAGTAAGATACAGGAATTGATTACTGATGGGGTTGATCTTGATAATGTACCATTTATGGCTTCTACAACACCATTAATACAAGCAATAGTTATGGGGGACGTTGAAATGGTCAGATTAATTTCAGAAAAAGCTAATATCAATAAGCTTGACAATGACCAAAATAAAGCTAGTCCTTTATATTACTCTTTGGGTTATGGTGGTCAACCTATTAATTTGGAAATTGTTAAATTATTACTTGAGAAAGGTGCTGATGTTAGTCAAGCTTTGTATGACGGAGATACACCAATGCATATGGCACATTATAAAGGTAGTAAGGAAGCTATAAAGTTATTGTTATCGTATAAAGCTGATATTAAGGTCAAAAATGTTGAAGGTAAGACACCGTTACTTTGTTTATTGGAGCAAAATGATCTTAGCTTAGAAACGAAGCTGGAAATAATAAGTGAACATTACCATATATGCGATGATAAAACAATGAAAGATCAAGAAGGTAATGTTGTAATTGATTCTACTCTGTACCATTCTCTAAATTTAGAGTTAGTTTTTAATTCTAATGAAGTAGTTGAGCCTAATCATCTACCAACTAACTAGCATTAATAATATAATTGATCTAGGGGTATTTGTGCTTGTCGATTATCATTTAACTGGATCCAAAGGAAAACCTCGGTCGTGAGCCGAAGGATGCAGTTACCCCTGAATATTTGTTATAAGATGGAAGGAAGAAATATGGGAAACAATGTCACTGTGTATATTATATGTCAGTATCACCTATTCCTCACAACAAAATATAGAAGCATGATATACAATGGTGGAATATTTGGATATATGCAAGAACAGTTAACATATATAAGGAATAGCTACGCAGAGTTAGAAATAATCACGGTAGATAATGATTAAAGAGACTTTTTTTCAAAATGAAATGGTTTTGATGAATCATTAACAAAATGAATTTCGAAATTTCGATTAAAGATTTCGAGATCTCCAAAAATAGAATTTATGTTTTGAAACTTAGTATCAATTCAATTTGGACAAGTTCGGAGGACAACTATGATACAGGTTGTTCTAACTACACCAACTAGTGTGATGAAATCCAATAGTTAATAATCCATACTAAAATCCAAAATAGTTTAATGATATACAGCCCTAGAGTTTTAGTTTTGTTTCTTTCCATGTAACAAACATGTTAAAATTACTCTGCTCTCATGTTGGAGCTTATTAACATGTGAGCTGAGTAATTTTAAGCAACTTTTACTTGTGGAAAAATGATTTTCGAGTTACTAAAAATACATCATTGAAGTTTCATCTTCTATTTTGTAAATAACGAATGTTTGGAATCGAAGTTCCAAATGTATAGAAATCTTTTAGTAAATGTTTGGGCTACAATGAGTATGAAATAAAAAAAATGAAAAGCAAACATCAGATGTATCTAAAATGTTGAATCAAAGCAAAGCTTCTAAATTAAAATAGATTATAAGAATTTCGTAAATTTTTTTCTTAATTATATGTAATTATATTGCTGTAGTTAAATATGGTTATTTACAAAACCACCAAAACATTTCTTCCCGGAATTTGTGAAATCAAAAACTCATTTTCTAAAAGGGAATATACTTTGGGAGTGTAATTCGAACTTTGCAAAGTATTTGATATATTTTATAGCAAACTAATATTAGAAAGGATTGATATGCATGACGTCATACCTAACAAGTGGCTTTTAAAAAAAATTTTTTTTTAAATTTCTTAAAAAGACTTAGTTTGGAAACTATGAAAATGGAAACCTGAAAAGTTAATGTTTCTGGTTCTTTTTTTAATTTAAGTTTTTTTTTAAGATTATTTACGAAATAAATTTGAAATGCGAAGGAAAATGAGAGATGAAAAATATCGAGTTTCTTGAAAAATCAGCAAAAACTCAACAGGTCTTTGAAATACCTGTTTAACTGTAACAAAAATTCATTCTCGATCAATGAGAATATATCTCATCATTTTAAATTATCAGATAAGAATATTCTGAACTTTATTTTCTGATCCTTTTTAACATAATGCAAAACACAAATTAAATTCAGCTAATTGTTGAGAATTAAAGAATTGTCGAAGCGATTGAAAACTACCTAAATCCTCATTGTTGATTAAGCGAGGAAAAAAAAGCGTAATGCTAAAAACATCTAAAACCGATTATAGATCTCCGTAAAACTCCTTTTTGAAGCGTATAATAATTCAAAGTTGTTTATTATAATTGCTATTGTGTTAGTAACGTAGTTAGGGTTATTTTAAATTCATTTAAAAAATTACAGCAAAAAAAAAAGACTTTTATCTTGATCGATAGATAATGCATGTTTGACTACCTGAAGTTGTCAATAGCATTACCTACAAGTGTTTTCCAAATCAAAAATTAAAATGGCATCAGATTTAGACATAATGAGCGTTGTTCTGTGGAAGCTAAAGAAATAATGATGAAAGTAAAACAAAAGATGCATCATCAGCTACGTCATCAGGCACTCATAAAACATGTCATGTTTAATTTTTATAACTACGAACAATTAATAACGATCAGATTGGTTAAATATAGGAATCTAATATGTTTTTGAGCCCCTAAATCTTAGCGGACTCCAGCAATCAACCATCTTTATATGCTCAGGTACGTTCAGTTCCTCATAATGTATCGCTCATTCCTGTTGCCATTGCCGTGTACTGTAAAGAAGATCCCCAAAGATCTGTAATATTTGCTCTACGGTAAATATAAACTCCCTGCTTTTAATCCTTTTTTTACCTTACAGCTCTCCCTTGACTTTCTGTTCAACAAGTCTGATTTTTTATACAGACATTTTTTCCATGAATATCCTATAAAGCTGTAGGCATTTCTTTTGGTTATTTTTGTGTTATACGATGATGTCTAAAGCATTTAAGCCTCCCATCAGATCTTCACTTTTTGTAGCTGATTTAATGTTTAAATCAAAACACCTTTGTAAAAACTTGGTTAAATGGCCATATATTCATTTGGCCTAACCCTGACATAAACTTCAAAGTCCTCTAACTTTTCACAGTTATTGATAATACCATCGAGATTATTACTGGTATATGTAAGCTTCTGACCAAATTGTTCTTCGGTTACAAAACCTCGGTTAACTCTTCTTTCTTTTTCTCCTTCCAGTTTGTCATAGCTACCCACCAGAGTATCTTTAATAGACTTGGTACTTTCATGTAAATAGCAAACCATCATAGCATCCTGCATTGTGCTTGGATTAATTCTTCTTAAACCCTCGACTTCATATTTGTGAATTAATTGCGCCAGCTTCTCTGATAGCTTGAAAGGATCAGTTTCCAGGGTTATGACTTTAGATTCAGTTTGAGTAATTCTTCTTTTACTTCAATTTTAATTGTAATATTTTTAATAAATACCTCACCAGTAAGTTTTTTTATTGCTGGTAAAAGTATGTTTACTCTGTAAATCCTTTTCTCTGTCTGTTGTTGTGCTGTTTTGATGGATTTTGCAAAATATTTCAAATTATCTGGATCTTGTCTTATTTACTCTACGCATGTTTCATCAACTGGTTTTTACACGGTAAATGTGTTTTTGCTTTATTAAGAAAATTCTCAACTTCTTTAACTGTTTTATTCTTGCTACAAATCAGCAAAGGGTTCTGTGCTAATAAATGGAATACCAAAGTATTTTTTATGAATTTAAAGTCTATAAACTCCAGAAAAAATTTAACTTCTTGCCTTATTCTTGATTCACTATTTCTGTTTCCGCTATCCAGACAACCATGCACTTAATCAATTTCCAGTTGTTTAGCTAAGTGATTAAATACATTTACCGATATCGTAGGCCATCCATCAACAAATCTACTTGTTTTAGACAACAAAGCTGTAAAGCGAATTTGAGTCTTCTATCCGTCTCACTTGATCGATCGATAAATTTAATATCTTCTGCGGATAAAAGCCATTCTGAAATAATCTTTTATTATTCATATATATGTATTGTCCATATGTTCTTTGACTGGTGCATAGTCAATTTCATCGCAATTTATTTTATACAGCTCATACAGTTAGCCAATATTGAATCATCCTTCCATTTGTTTATTTGTCTTTTCCTTGCAAAAATGTGCCTCAATCCTTTGGAAAAGGTTTAAATGGTCTCGTGCAATTTGTTTAGAACCTTGTTGAAAGTTTTTCTGATTCAGCTATTCTATCGTTGCTTTAGATTAACAGACCATAGTTTACCAGTATATTTTTTCTGGATTGCATGCATTATTTGTCAAACTTATTTATGAAAAATTTGCTCTATTGTATTTTAGATGTTATGATATGTTAAAAATAAGAAGTTAAAAGTTTTTGATATGGCATCATCACGAAAATGCAAAAATGATCCTAATGTATTCTGTTTCATCTGTGGTGAATACACTTTCTGGCAGAATCGAAAAACTGTTAGAGAGTTTGTTAAAAAAGCGTATTTGGTTTATTATAGAGTTAAATTAGGGAACCAAGATAAATCGTGGACACCTCATATTGTAAAAAAGACGTACACAGAACATCAGCCTCACAAATGGGGAAAGAAAGTGCATGAAATTCGGTATCCCGTGGTGTGGAGAGAGCGACGAAACTGCAGTGATGATTGCTACTTTTGTTCAGTTAATGTTCAGGGCATCAACAGAAGCAACCGTTGTAAATGAATATATCCTGATCTGGATTCGGCAAGACAACCCATTCCACATTGTGACGAGATACCGATGTCAACTTGAACGAACCCAGTCGGCATATCTAGTATTGTAAATACTCGGAGTATTGATCACGTATAACATACCACCGTTGATACCAGGAAAATACGCATTTAGTTTTAAGTTTCGAATTCGAGTTCAATACCACTTATTTATCAAAAATACGTATGATCAATATATTTGATCAAAATCGGGTACGATATCGTACCCGATTTTGATCAAATATCAACATTATGGAAAAACAAAAATTTTTGCTTTAAAGCGAATGCTTAAACTGAAGTTGCGAAAGCAAAATTTAAATTAAATAGGTTTCTCTTGAGAAATTTTGTAAAAAGCTTGTCTGGAATGAAAAGGAATCGTCAGGAATACATGAAAAGTTATATGATGAGATATCGTTCTTTTTTTTTTTTTTTTTTTTTTTTTTTTTTTTTTTTTTTTTTTTTTTTTTTTTTTTTTTTTTTTTTTTTTTTTTTTTTTTTTTTTTTTTTTTTTTTTTTTTTTTTTTTTTTTTTTTTTTTTTTTTTTTTTTTTTTTTTTTTTTTTTTTTTTTTTTTTTTTTTTTTTTTTTTTTTTTTTTTTTTTTTTTTTTTTTTTTTTTTTTTTTTTTTTTTTTTTTTTTTTTTTTTTTTTTTTTTTTTTTTTTTTTTTTTTTTTTTTTTTTTTTTTTTTTTTTTTTTTTTTTTTTTTTTTTTTTTTTTTTTTTTTTTTTTTTTTTTTTTTTTTTTTTTTTTTTTTTTTTTTTTTTTTTTTTTTTTTTTTTTTTTTTTTTTTTTTTTTTTTTTTTTTTTTTTTTTTTTTTTTTTTTTTTTTTTTTTTTTTTTTTTTTTTTTTTTTTTTTTTTTTTTTTTTTTTTTTTTTTTTTTTTTTTTTTTTTTTTTTTTTTTTTTTTTTTTTTTTTTTTTTTTTTTTTTTTTTTTTTTTTTTTTTTTTTTTTTTTTTTTTTTTTTTTTTTTTTTTTTTTTTTTTTTTTTTTTTTTTTTTTTTTTTTTTTTTTTTTTTTTTTTTTTTTTTTTTTTTTTTTTTTTTTTTTTTTTTTTTTTTTTTTTTTTTTTTTTTTTTTTTTTTTTTTTTTTTTTTTTTTTTTTTTTTTTTTTTTTTTTTTTTTTTTTTTTTTTTTTTTTTTTTTTTTTTTTTTTTTTTTTTTTTTTTTTTTTTTTTTTTTTTTTTTTTTTTTTTTTTTTTTTTTTTTTTTTTTTTTTTTTTTTTTTTTTTTTTTTTTTTTTTTTTTTTTTTTTTTTTTTTTTTTTTTTTTTTTTTTTTTTTTTTTTTTTTTTTTTTTTTTTTTTTTTTTTTTTTTTTTTTTTTTTTTTTTTTTTTTTTTTTTTTTTTTTTTTTTTTTTTTTTTTTTTTTTTTTTTTTTTTTTTTTTTTTTTTTTTTTTTTTTTTTTTTTTTTTTTTTTTTTTTTTTTTTTTTTTTTTTTTTTTTTTTTTTTTTTTTTTTTTTTTTTTTTTTTTTTTTTTTTTTTTTTTTTTTTTTTTTTTTTTTTTTTTTTTTTTTTTTTTTTTTTTTTTTTTTTTTTTTTTTTTTTTTTTTTTTTTTTTTTTTTTTTTTTTTTTTTTTTTTTTTTTTTTTTTTTTTTTTTTTTTTTTTTTTTTTTTTTTTTTTTTTTTTTTTTTTTTTTTTTTTTTTTTTTTTTTTTTTTTTTTTTTTTTTTTTTTTTTTTTTTTTTTTTTTTTTTTTTTTTTTTTTTTTTTTTTTTTTTTTTTTTTTTTTTTTTTTTTTTTTTTTTTTTTTTTTTTTTTTTTTTTTTTTTTTTTTTTTTTTTTTTTTTTTTTTTTTTTTTTTTTTTTTTTTTTTTTTTTTTTTTTTTTTTTTTTTTTTTTTTTTTTTTTTTTTTTTTTTTTTTTTTTTTTTTTTTTTTTTTTTTTTTTTTTTTTTTTTTTTTTTTTTTTTTTTTTTTTTTTTTTTTTTTTTTTTTTTTTTTTTTTTTTTTTTTTTTTTTTTTTTTTTTTTTTTTTTTTTTTTTTTTTTTTTTTTTTTTTTTTTTTTTTTTTTTTTTTTTTTTTTTTTTTTTTTTTTTTTTTTTTTTTTTTTTTTTTTTTTTTTTTTTTTTTTTTTTTTTTTTTTTTTTTTTTTTTTTTTTTTTTTTTTTTTTTTTTTTTTTTTTTTTTTTTTTTTTTTTTTTTTTTTTTTTTTTTTTTTTTTTTTTTTTTTTTTTTTTTTTTTTTTTTTTTTTTTTTTTTTTTTTTTTTTTTTTTTTTTTTTTTTTTTTTTTTTTTTTTTTTTTTTTTTTTTTTTTTTTTTTTTTTTTTTTTTTTTTTTTTTTTTTTTTTTTTTTTTTTTTTTTTTTTTTTTTTTTTTTTTTTTTTTTTTTTTTTTTTTTTTTTTTTTTTTTTTTTTTTTTTTTTTTTTTTTTTTTTTTTTTTTTTTTTTTTTTTTTTTTTTTTTTTTTTTTTTTTTTTTTTTTTTTTTTTTTTTTTTTTTTTTTTTTTTTTTTTTTTTTTTTTTTTTTTTTTTTTTTTTTTTTTTTTTTTTTTTTTTTTTTTTTTTTTTTTTTTTTTTTTTTTTTTTTTTTTTTTTTTTTTTTTTNGTGCTAGATAAGATATTGTACTGCGATCATCAATGGGCCATTTGTGTGGATTTGAAAATGGTTAATTTTCTTCTTGGTCAGCAATGCGGATATATCAAATTCCCATGTTTTATATGTCTTTGGGACAGTCGAAATAAACAACACACTGGATGAGAAGGCAGTGGCCGCTAAGAGAAACTATGGCAACAGGCCAAAAAAATTATTATCGTTGAGCCAATGGTTGACTGAGAAAAGATAACACTACCACCACTGCACATTAAACTGGGTTTGATGAAACAATTCCTTAAAGAATTGAATAAAGATGGTACCTGTTTCAGGTGCATCTGTATAAAGTTTCCATTACTAACCATGGAAAGTCTGAAAGCAGGTATACACGATGGACCGCAAATCCGAGAACTCCTAAAGGATCAACTCTATAAGGATTCTATGGAGATAAGTAAGGTAAAAGCTTGGTCCTCATTTAGTTTGGTTGTCAGTAATTTCCTTGGGAACCATAAAGCGCCTAACTACGTGGAACTCGTGATGAATATGCTCACGGCCTTTTCTGCTATTGGTTGCAGTATGAGCATCAAAGTTCATTTTCTCTACAGTCACTTGGATCGATTTCCAACTTGCCTCGGTGATGTTAGTGATGAGCAGAGTGAGAGATTTTGCCAAGAAAAAAGGATGATGGAAGAAAGGTACCGTGGACGATGAAATACACGTATGATGGCAGACTACTGTTGGAGTATACATCGTGAATGTCCGCGAATATTTCAACACAGGAAATCTGAAAAGCGTGGTTTCAGCGACATGAGTGACAATAGTTAATAGAAGTGTAATACACGTAGTGATCGACCGAAACAGAGATTTTGCTGGGACCGGAACCAAACCAGTAATAGATTCTAAATATTCCTAACCGGAACCGGAACCAAAAATAAATCCAAACCGGAACAGAAACCGGAACCGAAAACGAGTAATATATTTTTAAAAAGTTAGTTCTAATTTAAACAAAAATGAAAGTAATAAAAGTAATTAAAAATTTTCATTTTTTTCTAAGTTTTTCCGAAACCAAAGGCATAGAGAAGACATTGGACAATCCAAAATATCATTTAACACTTAAATGATTTTTCGGATTGTCAAAATGCACGTTATTCATTTTGGAAGATGAATGTGCATGTTGTTCTGTTCGAGATTGCGCAATAATTTTTACAATGTGCAAAAAAGATGGGCTTTTTTTTCATTTTCGCCAGATTTTGAGCTTCAGGAGCCTATTCATCTTTAGGAGGTTCAAAATTGTCCATTTGGGTCATGACAATATGTTTAGGCAAATGAGCTGGTGAGAATCAAAATGGTGTAAGTCCAGCTCAAATGATAAAGATAAAAACATTACAAGATATAAATATTAATTTAAAATTAATTTAAACAAGAAAATTGATTAGTTTTCAAACAAAGCCAAATTTTATTTACATTAATTCTCAAGCTTAACAACTAATGAAAAAATTTTTTTAATTAATTTTATCAAAATGATAATAACGCTATTATTCTAAGAAAAGCTTTAAAATATATATTAGGGTACAGCGAGAATTTTTTGTTCTTCTAAAAGCTTAAGAAAAGGTGTTTTCTTATGTAAAATCAAATTTTAAATAGGGTTNGGGCTTTTTTTTTATGAGCAATAACGCATTGTTTTCTGTCTAGTAAAAAATTTTTGAACCAGTTTAGTGCAACACCTTTTATCCCATATTTTTCCATTTTCCTAATTAAAATAGCGTGATCTACTGTGTCAAACGCCTTAGATAAATCACATATCTCATATCTCCAGATAAATCACATATCTCATATCACATATCTCCAGTACAGTTTTTACTGATTATCAGTGCATTATTTACTTATTTTCATCAGATATAGATTGTATATAGAATTTTTTTTTTTTTCATAATTTATATGTCAGTTCATTGAATGAATCATCTGAAGCTATTTCGTTACCGGAAAACGAAAGTCGAGATGATTTTAAAGAACTATCTGTCAGTATTAGTGAGTACTTATCAGAAGGTGAGAATGGCAGCCAAGGTGATGAATCAAATGTTTGTGATTTTTCTAGTGATTTTGAATTCAGTGAGACTGATATTGATTCTGAACCCAAACCAGTATATATCATTTGTGAAGAACATTATTTTATAAATTTTTTTCTAAATAATTTGCTTAAATATAAATTATTTAAAGTATAAGTTATCATTTCTTTAAAAATAAAAGCTAAAACTTTAAACAATTTTTACTTTTAAAAAATTAAAAACTTTCTCCCAACGTTTAAACTTGGAGATAGAACAAAATAATTCTAACCTCGCGATATGCCGAATGGGAATAGTCACTGTGCTAGATAAGATATTGTACTGCGATCATCAATGGGCCATTTGTGTGGATTTGAAAATGGTTAATTTTCTTCTTGGTCAGCAATGCGGATATATCAAATTCCCATGTTTTATATGTCTTTGGGACAGTCGAAATAAACAACACACTGGATGAGAAGGCAGTGGCCGCTAAGAGAAACTATGGCAACAGGCCAAAAAAATTATTATCGTTGAGCCAATGGTTGACTGAGAAAAGATAACACTACCACCACTGCACATTAAACTGGGTTTGATGAAACAATTCCTTAAAGAATTGAATAAAGATGGTACCTGTTTCAGGTGCATCTGTATAAAGTTTCCATTACTAACCATGGAAAGTCTGAAAGCAGGTATACACGATGGACCGCAAATCCGAGAACTCCTAAAGGATCAACTCTATAAGGATTCTATGGAGATAAGTAAGGTAAAAGCTTGGTCCTCATTTAGTTTGGTTGTCAGTAATTTCCTTGGGAACCATAAAGCGCCTAACTACGTGGAACTCGTGATGAATATGCTCACGGCCTTTTCTGCTATTGGTTGCAGTATGAGCATCAAAGTTCATTTTCTCTACAGTCACTTGGATCGATTTCCAACTTGCCTCGGTGATGTTAGTGATGAGCAGAGTGAGAGATTTTGCCAAGAAAAAAGGATGATGGAAGAAAGGTACCGTGGACGATGAAATACACGTATGATGGCAGACTACTGTTGGAGTATACATCGTGAATGTCCGCGAATATTTCAACACAGGAAATCTGAAAAGCGTGGTTTCAGCGACATGAGTGACAATAGTTAATAGAAGTGTAATACACGTAGTGATCGACCGAAACAGAGATTTTGCTGGGACCGGAACCAAACCAGTAATAGATTCTAAATATTCCTAACCGGAACCGGAACCAAAAATAAATCCAAACCGGAAC
>QPEY01002058.1:119202-139757 GCA_014706445.1 Hydra viridissima
GTTTTTTTTTTAAAGGGGGGGGGTGGTGTGAATATTGTAGTTCTGCGCATTTGTCAAATATCGAGTTACTTAAATTTTATAAGGTGTTTAACTAATTAAGTTAGTTTGCATTTGTAACACTTTTGAGAAAAGAAAAAATTCTTAATATTCTTAAAAAAAATTCTAATACATTTAAATCATTTTTTTACATTCTATTATTCTGGTAAAAGGTCTTTATCAAAAACTTGATTACAAAGATAACTCTATTCTCCTGACCACCATTAAGGCAAAAACGGGGAAGGGAGGTCTTTTATTAATGTCAAAATATCTAAGAGAATTAAATTTCGAGTAACAAAACGAATTTTTAGTAAATGGTAGCAAATTACCGTTTACTAAAAACTATTGAAACAAAGAGGACATATATAAAAATTGTCAGATTAATGCCATATATAGTAATGGTCAAATGGTCAGTTATTTTTAATAAACCTATTTAGTTATGTTCATTTAACGTTTTAAAGACAATTTCCTTTTTTATAGAAACATATCGAATGGATACCAAAAAATTAATAACTCAAGTATAATTTACGTTCGCTTTATATTAATCTTATTAAAGTTCATGTTATAAAAAACATAACAAGAATTTATCCTTACTTTTTCGTCAATTTAAAGCATGATGAAGTGTTATTATTTTGTGTCACTAACAAAAAACGTACTGTTTTGAACTTAGTAATATCGAGGAAAATGGTTCTGTCTTACACTGTTAAGACCTATGTCAGTTGTAAATTACTGAAATAATGTTAAATAATTGGTAAATTATTTTACCTCCGCATACTTTTTATTTTAATTTTACAGATGGTTTGATTTTTTCAATTTTAAAGCGTTTTTCTAAAAGGGTATTAGTTAAGGTTTCGCAACTTTAAATTGTGGAAAACAGCCACAATTTAAAGTTGCGAAACTTTAAATTGTGGCTGTTTTCCACAATTTAAAGTAACAGAACGACCATAACCCGTATTACGGATTGCTTTTTGCTAGTACAAATAACACAGCCTTCTCAATAATAACGAAATATACTTTAAGAACTTTTTTATTAAAACTATTTATATCGTAAATTCTAATTTTCTATTGAACTTTTCAAATTTATTACATAGGCTCTACTCTTCAACATCTCAATCTACTCTCTTTCTTCTAATCCAAAAATTGAAATAGGATTTAACTCTGACAAAAACTTTTTTCAGAGTCAAATCTTATTCCATTTATATAATTTAAAATAAATTAGGATGTGATCGCAATCAATAGTTATTAAAGTTTAGAAAGATAAAAAAATTTTAATGTCACGTTTCGGTTAAAAACTATTTAAAAGAGATTACGACTAGTTACAGCATGTATAGCTATCAGAAGGCATGAAAGTCAGTCACCTCCATATCCAATTAACAAAATGTTTGTACACTCTTTACATGAATTAACAAAACAACTTAAAATATCTTCTTCTGCATGTTCTATCATTATCAACCAAAAAACTGCTTGCAGCTTTAAAAAGTAGATATAACATGTTTTATGAGCACCAAATGACGTAGCTGATGACGAAACTTTTGTTTTACTTGCACCGTTGTTTCTTTAGCCCAGAGATGATAAACGGCAAAAATCTTCTCGCCTCTACGTTTCTTCCGCAACTATTGGCGGCCGCTTCCCAAAACTTTTTTTGCCTGCAGAATGTTCTGGCTTCCACCTCCAGATCCTTCTGCCTCCCAATTGGAGGCCGCCGTTAGAACTTTGTTTTGGAGGCAGAATTTTTTGGATGTCACAGAATTTTTTGGATGTCATTGGGAGGCGAAAGCCAGTGGGGGCCACCGTCAGAAGATATTGGAGGCAAGTTGATTTGGAAATTGCCTACAGCGGCTTCCGCCTCCCGTTTGGCGGCCGTAACCAGAAGTTTTATTTGGAGGCAGAATGTCTGGAGGCCACCGCAAATCGGGAGCTGGAAGCCATTGACGGCCGTCGTCAGAAGATTTTTTGGAAGCAAGATGATTTGGAGACCACCTCCAAAGGCTTCGGTCACCCAATTAACTGCTGCCGCCAGAGCTTTTTTATAGAGGCAGAATGTTTTGGAGGCCGCCTCCAATTTGGAGGCGAAAGCCATTGACAGTCATTGTCAAAAGATATTTTGGAGGCAAGTTGATTTGGAGGCAAGTTGATTTGGCAAATTGCTTGTTAATTTAAAAAAGTTTGTTTTTAAATTAACAAGCAATTTAAAGATTAATTGGATTCAAATATTAAAAAATTAAAATTAAAATTGCGTTTTATATGAAATTTATTGCCAAACTGACTATTTAAAAAAATTATGATTTTGTCAGAGTGGTTTTTTTTTTATAGCTATCAACAAAATTTGAAGTTTTATATTCAAAACAAGAGTTAAAAGTTGGAAATTTTATATCCATGCCATGGGGCTAAAAAACCTTTTCTACGAATGTTAATAGAAAATAAGTTGTCAGTTTTTGATGGGATCAAAGTTTGAACTTTTGAACAAGTCGCTCATCAGTTGAATTAAAACTGTCACTTTTCAACCATAACATTAAATTCTTAATTTTACTCATTAGATATTGTTAAAAAATCTTGACAAACCCAATACTCCTAAATGCTCTTTAAAAGTTTTAGAAATTAATATTGATTTGAATTGAATTTTTTCCAATAATCAAAATTTTTATGAAAGTTAATTTTTTTTTTTGAAAATGGAAAATGCGCATTCGTCAAAACAAATAAACTAAGGAGATTTTTTTTACTTGTTGAAATTTCCAGTTTGCTATAAAATTTTTACAACTACGTATTTTTTAACTCTTTTACGATCATCATTAGGTATTTATCCCGTACATGCCAAACTAAACTAGTATCGCACCTCTATAAAAGTATCACACAATTGGAAACTCAATGCAATCATTTTAAACAACTATAAATATATAAACTGTTTACCTTATCGCTTTCTTACCAATTATTTATCCTGTAGATTTCCCCACACGATGCAACGTTTAAAAGTATTGACAAAATACGTGATCGCAAAGTAAATTTGTACATAAAAATACAGTAAAAATTTAATATGAGATTTTTACTAAGTAAAAAAAACGTAGGAGTAAAAATCTCGTACTTTACCGGTAGGATAAAGTTTTTTTTAAAAAGCGTCTCTAGACGATGAAATTTTCATTGTTCGAATTTCTTATTCATTAAGATTCGAGTAATAAGCAATAGTATTTTTTATTATTTTTTTTAATTAACCTTTTTTTCTGAGAGATTGATTAAGATAATTTAAGCTTTATGTAGAGAAAAATGCAAAATACTCGAGTAAAAGAATATTTTTTGACTGAAAATAACAGATGGAAATGCAAAGTGTGATAACAATCATTATGAGGGTAACGGTGAAGAAAACGCTATTTTCGTTTCGCGTAAAAAAGTTAAATTTGACTTCGATATAAACGATACAGTAAGAGACTTAATAAAATCGATTCTGATGAGAAATTTGCCTATGACAGTCGCTGATGATATGGGGAAGAATGAGATGATTAAAAAGGCTCTTCAAGCTTTTGGTGTGAGATGGAATTGTCAAAAAGCAAAAGAATTTATTCTTAAAGCTGCTGACCAAGTTTATGAAATTATTGCAAAGGATAGAGAAAATGTATATCCATCATTAATGTTTGACTCAGCGTCTCATTTCAATACAAATGTTTTTTCTGCAAGTGTTCGGTATACAAAAGATGGAAAATTGCACGATCGAACTTTGGGAATGCTCACTCAGCACGGATGGCAACTTTGAGCGGTTTTAGCTGATCAGCTAATTACTCTGATTGCAAAAGTAGGGAAAGGGGCAGATGATATTTACTCAACTTGTTCGGATCAAGGTAAAAACATGATCAAAGCTTTTTATGCTATCAGAGAAATGCAAAATCAAATGATTGTTTGTAATGAATTTGTTGAGGAAGCACAACAGTTTGATTTTGAAGATTTTGATCTGCTTGACCGAGTCAATTTTGAAGAAGAACTTGTAGAAAATTCTGAAGATACAGACGATGGGATCGAAAGGCTATCACATACTCAAGAACAAGAAAGAAAAGAAAATGTGTTAGAAAACAACATTGGTGCAATCTGTACCAAATGTTTTATGGAGCGCATGTTTGCCAATTAGCTGTAAAAGCCATAACAAAACCGTTTGAAGCCACTCTTGCTGAAATAAGAAAATTTTTAAAAAATGCATAAGCTCCTAATTATGATGCAATTTTTGCTGATCTCAAGAGACCACGCAAAGATATTGCTCCGAGATGGAGTAGTACTTACATCATGGTATCAGACATGCTTGAAAAACTCGCGATATATGAACAAATCGGGACTAATCGAAATAACCACGAGCTGAGATTAAATGATGAAACCTGGAAATTTATTGAGTAATATGCAAGAACATTCGAGCCGATATTTTATGCAATGAAGGATTTTCAAAGATCAGACTATACCAAGTCGGACTTCTTTTTACGATGGATGAGAATGGTGATGAATTTAGAAAAGATTGCCGATGGACAAAATAATTTAACATCTAAACTTCTAGAAGCTTTAAATTTACGTTCACAAAGGCTTTTTGAATGTGATGCTTTCATCGCTGCTCTCTTACTGGATCCTCGTTTTGCATGGAATAGTGCTAGTCATGAAGTTTTCAACGATTTGTTGAGAACCCGTGGAGTAGATCATCTACTGAAGATTCAACACTTTCTAAACTCACAAAGATAACTTGCTGAAATTGCTTGACAGCCTGAAAATTTACGAGATGAAGATGAATAACGTTTGACTCAACTTTCAGGTAGAGATTTTACTATCATTCAGTAATTGATATTTAACCAGTATTTGAAATCAAGCGGTTTATTATATAAATTTTATTCAATTACATTAAAAAAATCAAGAATTTCCACAATATGTATCAATAAAAGTTCAATACTACTCAATAATTTGGTATTAATGATTTTCGTCATCATAGAGTATTATTCGTTTCTTCCTTTTTTTTTTTTTTTTTCCTTCACAAATCAAACGAAAATAGTTTAACCTTTTATTGATTTAAGGTCAAAAAGTCAAATTTTAAAGAAAAGTTTTTATCTTTTAAGTGTTTGAAAAACTTTAAAACTTTTATTGATTTGAAAATCAGTTCGATTAGACAACACTTGTTGTTTGATAAACAAATAGTTGATATCTCTTCTTTCAGGAGAAAGTCAACGTCAAAGCATAGATATTATACAAAACACAAGAATTCATCAGCAAATTTTGCTGATGAATTCTTGTGTTTTGTATAATATCTATGCTTTGACGTTGACTTCCTCCTGAAAGAAGAGATATCAACTATTTGTTTATATTAATATTCAAGAATACGTGGCTCACTATATACAATATTTGTTATTTAATAACAAATATTGTATATAGTGAGCCACGTATTCTTGAATATTGGCATTTAAAACGCGATGATCCTAACTGGAAGGAACTTCACAATATTTCTCAAATTGTTTTTGGTGCTGCATTTTCTCAGGTCAAAGTTTAACGAGATTTTAGTAGCTTTGCAATGGTCTACACACATTCGAGAACTCGGCTTTCGGATGAAACATTAAACGCGATTTTAGTAGTAAGACAAAATTTGGATTTGCTTGACAAAGTCAAATTCTCTTTATCACGTTAATCAGATGTAAATAAAGATTCTACTTAATGTTAGTTGTTTTAAAATGGAATATAAAACACAACCCAAATTTTAATTCTTATCTTTGAAGACTCAGTAAAATTGACTTGTTTCGATGATTAAATCAATTTTTATTTAAGTTTATTTAATAAAAAAAAAAAAAATTACGAATGAAAAATGGTAGTGAAATATTTTAAAATTTAAAAAAATTATCGTACCAAAATATTTTATTCGATAGCTTTTGAAAAAAAACAATCTCTGACAAAGTCATAATTTTGTTAAAATACTCAAAATTTGGCAAATAATATTACAAAACGATTTTCGTATTTTGGGGAGGCGGACGCAAATGGCTGCGAAAGAAAAGTGTAGTCGAGATTTTTTCCGTCTTTTATAAACTCTGCTGATAGCTAAATAACTACATTCAACTTGTATTAAGGGGGAAAGTCCCTCAAAATTTAGGAATTTTATGATTTTTTTTTTTTTTTGCTAATATGATAGTAAAATTATTAAGAAATTGAATGGTGAAAACAGTTTTTAAAAAGCAAAACTTTTTGTTAAATAAATTACATTTTTGTATGGTCACCTATGTGTCATTTTTCCCTAGCAACGTCCCTGGTTAAAGGAAAAATATCAATAAAACCCCTTTTTTTGCATTATTTTTTTTCAGTTTTGTTAGAAACGCAACCTACAAGTCATAATTCAAAACCTCATATTTGAAAATTCCTCATTTTAAATCATCTTTTCAAGCTACAAATCTGTAATTGTCCAAATATGTTTCCCTTGCACAACTAAAATTTGGACTTTACGATGCTATTGGAGTCTTTAATATAGGATTAAAGTCTAGTATCCTTATATTTAAAAAACTTTGTATGATACCAGGACAGTATACCATTTCTGGATGCAATTACTTGAACCAGAGAAGAGTCAGCATGTCAGTATATAAAAACAAAGACACGATCAAGAAACGAAGAATGATTTTAAGAGGCCGCAAACATAAAAAATCTGACAAATTTGAGCAGAAAGAAGGAAGTTTGTATGGGGCTGGTGTTTATGATTAAAAACTAATAATAATATGCTTTTTTATATTATATTTCTTTTATTACTGTTAGTTTATAATGTTTTTCATTTTAATTTTCTCTTATTTGTCATTTTTCTCAGAACGCAGGTTTTTAACCTCCCGGCAGAAGTATCTTGAAAACCGTTTGACCGATTTATATGAAATTTTCAGAAAGTGTTCCTCTCATAAAGATGTATACAATAAGCAGACAACTTGTTTAAAATGTTTTTTAAACAGAAAAAAATTTAGAAAACGTTTATAATTTTCGTGCTTAAAATGATAGCAAAAATTAAACATGGCTACTACCTGACAGAAAAGTTGTTAACAAAAACTGTTTGTTTATTGCATAGATCTATCTTTCATCAATAAACTGGGAAAGAAAAGCTATTAATGACTTTCTGATCGACTGCAATCTTTGCCAGGGTGAAGGAACTAATTCCCCTTTTTTCCTTAGTTACCAGGTTACCATGGCAACATGGTGCTATATTTTATGATAGAACTTTTTGATTTTTAATATAGTTTTATTTAAAACATATAACAACTTTGTAAATGCTTTGCTTTAAAAAATAATTTTTTGAGGGACTTTCCCCCTTAAAATTGCTAACTGAAACATTCGAAAATAATGAAAAGGCATGTCCTTGATTAATAAAAAAACATTTAGTCCTTAACAAGGTATGATTAAAAAAATCGCAATGAAAACAATCACAGTGTTGTGGTGTTTGAGGTCATTCAAAAAATACTTTTACACTTTTTTTATTTCTTGAAGAACGTCATTTTTTATCGTTTCTAAATTGTATAGTATCGTCAGGATGGTGGAAAAACTTATCAAGTCTAAAGTATCTAATTGGAGAGTATCGAAAAAAAGTTTTTATTTACAATCTTAAGTTTTAAATTGACAAAATAATATTAGTCTTCCAATAAGCTTGAATTATATTATAATACAAACAATGAAAAAAAGGATTCTATTTTATGTCACTTGTTTTGAAATGGAATATAAGAGAAAACCTAAATTCTAAATCTTGTCTTAAAACGCGCAGAAAAGTATTTGTTCTTACCTAATTTTGATACGCTGAATTCAAATCTGACATCAGATTTTTTGCATAGAATTTTTATAATTTTTGCAAATTTTAGGTAGTTAGCACATTTTTTCCGAAGTATTTTCTGAATTGAAACTCATTTGGAAATTCCAGGTTATATTTTGAAAGATTTTATCTTTTATAAAATTAAAAGATGAAAAAAAAGTCAATAACACATTTAAAATAAACAATTTATAGCATAAACATCATCCTATCAAAGTCAAACCTTTTTCAAATTTGTAAAAAAGTAACGTAAATTTTAATTTTGAAAAGGATTTCGAACAAATCATGAACTTATAAATATTCAATCGGGAAGAAACTTTTGCATGTAGCTCTTTCTTTTGTCAACTTGCTTGATGCAAGTTAACAAAAGTAAGTTGGACAGTACTGTTGGACAGTAGTCTGCCATCATGTGTTTTTCCAAATGTCATCGATAACGATCATCCATTTTCTTAAGATCTTGGCGGAACCGCTCATCTTTAAATAATCATCTTGACCAAAAAACTTTTTTTAATATCTATTTATAAAACGAAGTTTTAAACTTATTTCGCATCGAAGAGCACAAAAGGCTTTCAACTTTCTAACAATTAAACAGCAGAGTTTTCTTCTTTTTTATTTCCGAGAGAGTTTTTTACGACAGCCTCAAACGAAAAACAAGCTGTTTTTTCCCTTGCAATCGATTGTTTTAACATATTCTTTATCACGTTTAAAAATCCAGAGTTTATGAGCAATCAAAAACTCCAGCTACTTTTCCTTTATTGACAAACATGGCAACACCCTTTTTTTACATGTCTTCTGGCGGCGGGAGACTAAAATACCAACTTCAGTATGGCTTTCGCCGCTAGTTGGGAGGCAGAAGCCTATGGAGGCGGTTTCCAAATCAACTTTCCTCCAAAACATCTTCTGACGGCGGCCCCTAGTGGCTTTGGCCTCCCGATTGGCGGTATTCTCCTGAACATTCTTCCTCCAAAAGTAAATTCTGGCTGCTGCTGCCAATAGGGAGGCGGAAGCCACTGAAGGCGGTCTCCAAATCAACTTGCCTCCGAAATATTTTCTGACGGCGGCCGCCAGTGGCTTCCGCCTCCAAAAAAACTCGGACTTTCGGCAGAAAGTTACTTTGCCGCCGGGAGGCGTTATCAACTCTGCTTTAGCCCATGAGTAAATTTCCGTTATCCAAATAAAAGTGATACTAATTTTCAAAACAATTTCTTCACCTCGAAATCTCAAAATCTTTAACCGAAATCTCGAAAGTATTTTCATTATCTTAATGCTTAATCAGAATTTTTTTTTTTTCAAAGTCTCTTTAATCATTAATTACCCTGGTTATTTGGAACTCTGCATAGTGATCCTAAACCTGTTTTAATTGTTATTGCATATATACAAATATTCTATCAATAATTATCTTGCATCTATATTTAATTACGAGTAATAAGCGATACAGAAAAAAACAGTTACTTGGTTAACTATATTTGCTACCATAATCTTACAACAAAAATTCGAGGGTTAATACATCCTTTGGCTCACAACCTGTTATTGCGTTTCCGTTTTAAACCATTACTCTTCTCCAGGTAAATGGATATCACCAACTATAGCTAACTCTAGATCTCTATGATCACTAGTTACACTATTAGTGCTTTTTTGTGGTAGATGATTAGACTCAAATACTTCATTAGAATTAAAAAATAACTCTAACTTTAGGGAATGGTACAGAGTATTATCTATTACAACATTACCTTCTTGATCTTTAATCGTTTTATCATCACATATTTGGTAATGTTTTCTTATTATTTCTCGCTTCGTTTCTGAGCTAAGATCTCCTTGCTCCAATAAACAAAGTAACGGTGTCTTACCTTCACCGTTTTTGGCATTAATATCAGCTTTATACGATAGTAGTAACTTTATAGCCTCCTCATTACCTTTATAATGTGCCATATGCATCGGTGTATTTCCATCATACATTGCTTGACTAACATCAGCATCTTTTTCAAGTAATAGTTTAACTATTTCAACATTAATTGGATGGCCACAATAACCTAGAGAGTAATACAATGGACTAACTTTGTTTCTGTCATTGTCAGGTTTATTGATATTAGCTTTTTCTGAAATTAAACTGACCATTTCTACGTCTCCCTTAACTATTGCACGTATTAATGGTGTAGTACTCATAAATGGCACATTATCAGGATCAACCCCAGCAGTAATCAATTCCTGTATCTTGCGTCTATCCCATTCTTCAACAGCTAGCCAAAATTCAGTATTATGATAATTTTCTCCTGCTAGTTCTATTAAATGATTAGATAATTCTTGTGGGTCTGAAGAAAAATTTTTGATGAATAACAAAGTGAATTTTATAAAGTAAACTTTTATCAAATTTATGTAAGGATGATGCATAAAAAAAGATAATATCTGCAAAACTTGGTTTCCGTAGCTTATTGCCGGATCATATTTTTCTTTCTCACGGTAAGCATTTTCTAGTTTGTTTAAAGATTTAGCCACAGCTGGATGAGTTTCTTCCTTGTAAATCAGTTTCTTCATTCTTAGACAATCCTCATGATATTTAATTGCCTGATCGTATTGTCCTTTAGCACTATAAACAGATCCTAGATTATCTAAAGAATTAGCCACATCTGGATGAGGTTCTTCGTTACAGATTAGTTTATTCATTCTTAGACACTCCTCATGATACTTAATTGCCTGATCGTATTGTCCTTTAGCACTGTAAGCAATTCCTAGATTATTTAAAAATTTAGCCACATCTGGATGAGTTTCTTCCTTGTAGATCAGTTCTATCATTCTCAGACTATCCTCTAAATACTTAATTCCCTGATCATATTGTCCTTTCGCGCTGTAAGCAATTCCTAGATTATTTAAAGAATCAGCCACATCTGGTCGAGGTTCTTCCTTGTAGATTATTTTCTTCATTCTTAGACTATCCTCATGATATTTAATTGCCTGATCGTATTGTCCTATAGAACAGTAAGCAATTCCTAGAACAAATAAAGTATGAGCCACATTTGGATGAGGTTCTTCTTTGTAGACCAGTTTATTCATTTTTAAGCTATCCTCATAATACCTAATTGCTTGATCGTATTGTCCTTTAGCAATAAATACAGAACCTAGGCCACTTAAAGTAGAAGCCACATCTGGATGAGGTTCTTCCTTATAGATAAGTTTTATTACTTTTAGGCTATCTTCTAAATACTTGATTGCCTGATCATATTGTCCTTTAAAACAAAACGCTAGCCCGAGATTTTTTAAAGGTCTAGCCACTTCAGGGTGGGGTTCTTCCATGTAGATTAATTTTCCCATTTTTAGGCATTCTTCAAAATACCTAATTGCATGATCATATTGCCCTTTAGCACCATAAGCTACCCCTAGGTTATTCAAAAGGTTAGTCCCACCTGGATATGGTTCTTTTTTGTGGATCATTTCCGCCATTTTCTGGCTATCCTTAAAATATTTAATTGACAGATCATATTGTCCTTTAGCACTATAGGCTAATCCTAGGTTATTTAAAGAGGAAGCTATATCCGGATGAGGTTCTTCTTTGTATTTAAGTTTTATTATTTTTAAGCTATCCTCAAAATACTTAATTGCCTGATCATATTGTCCTTTATCATAATAAACTGACCCTATATTACTTAATAATCTTGCCGCATGTGGATTTTGTTCTTCTTTGTATATTAGTTTCAACATTTTTAAGCCATCCTCATAATAATTGATTGCCTGATCATATTGTCCTTTATTATAATAAGCTAACCCAAGGTTATTTAAAAAGCCAACCGAATTTAGATGAGGTTCCTCCTTGTAGATCAGGCTTACTATTTCTAGGCTACATTCAAGATACTCAATTGCCTTATCATAATCTCCTTTAGCGTAATAAGCTAACCCTAGGTTATTTAAGTAGGTAGCCACGTCTAGATGAGGTTCTTCCTTGTAGAACAGCTTCACCATTTTTAGGCTATCCTTATAATAGATAATTGCCTGATCATATTGTCCTTTATAATAATAAGCTAACCCTAGATTACTTAATGAGTTTGCCACATTTGGATGAGGTTCTTCCTTGAAGATCAGTTTCTTCATATTTAGGCCAGCCATAATATTCTCAATTGCTTGATCATATTTTCCATTATCATTATAAGCTGACCCTAGGTTGTTTAAAGAGAGTGCCACATCTGGATGAGATTTTTCTTTGTAGATTATCTTCTTCATTTTTAGGCTCTCCTCAAAATACTTAAACGCTTGATCCTTTTGTCCTATACTATAGTAAGCCAACCCTAGATTGTTTAAAGATTTAGCGACATCTAGATCAGATTCTTCATTGTTGATAAGTTTCTTCATTTTTAGACTGTCATCAAAATACTTAATTGCTTGATCATATTGTCCTATACTATAATAAGCTGACCCTAGATTGTTTAAAGATATAACAACATCTGGATGAGGTTCTTCCTTGTAGATCAGTTTTAACTTATCTAAACAATTACCAAATCGTTTACAAGCCCTCTCATAGTCATTAATTCTAAGGTACAACATTCCTAAAAAGTTTTGTAGTGTAAAGTTATCGTAATATTTTGGGTCATTTAATGCTTGCTCTAAATTAGTTTGAGCTTTTTTATATTGCGCTAATCGATAATAGATAAGCCCTTTACTAGCATGATCATCTACGTAAAAATCACTGCTTTGAAAAAACGCACGACGATCTGCATTACCCAGTAAATTATATTGAGCACAGAAGGCCTCTAACCTTTCATGTAATGGCAACGCAGTATAAAAATAGTGAAATAAACCACCTTGTTCTCTCAAATCTTCATCAGATAAGTGAAATATTTTTTCAGCTTGCTCTTTAATTTCATTTTCGGTTTCAGAACATTTACTAAAAATAGACATATCCTCTTTTTGTGCTTTATGGCATGAGTAGGTTTTTAGTCTGAGGATAGTAGCAAATGTTATAGCATTTTTTAAATTAGTTGCAGCTTCTGGGGTAATAATATTTTCATCTTTTAACTTATCCACTATATCCCAGTTACTATCTCCTTCTATACCGTAATAAAGGCCAAGATTGTATATTAGGCGGTCAGGTAATCGATAAATTTCCTGTTTTACATCAAATAACCTCCCTTCATTTTCAACACCTAAGTTAGGTGCCAGATTATGAAGATCTCCTTCAAAATGACTTTCTTTAAATTTTAAACCTGGTGTTTGTTGAAGATAATTAAGTTCCACCGTACCTTCTTCTAACAACTTTATGGCCCTAATCTCACAGTTTAATCTTCCTTGCTCATCACTTTCATTTTTACTGGTCAAAAACTTTTTAACCTCTTCTCTATAGCTGGTAACAAGCTGCTTATCGCCATGCACATAACAAACATTTTCTAATATATATGGTAAGTTCTTATCTGTGTGTTCTGCCTTATTTTTTTTATTACGCACATAAGCAAGCATTCCACCTATTGTTTGCACTAACTCATATTGTTTGTCATTATCTATCCTACCAAGTGGAGTTTTTCCTCCAAGATCAAAGTTGACTCCTCTATGTATTAGATGGCTCAAATCTACACCATATTTACTAGTAGGAATAACACTCTCTCCTAAATTGATTACCTTAAAGTGTACCAAATGGCTTAAATTCTTAAAATAGTGCTTAATGATTGGATCTTTACTTTGTTTGTAATCCTCATTTTCTGTAAGAATAGCAAATTCTAAGTCTGAATACGGAGTCATTTGCCGCAGTGCCATTGAACCAAGTCCTATTACTGCATACTTACAAGGTGGCCCGCCGATTTCTCGCTCACTATCACTATATAATTCGCCTAAAAACTTTTGCATGTTATCAGCTATTGTTTTAAACAAGTTGCTTACTTCTTCTACATATGCTCCCTGATATTTTTGTTTTTCTTCTTGATTATTAATTGCTAGTTTACGAATATTTTCTGCTCTTTGCAGCTTTTGCTCAATGTCATTCCGTAATGTTTTCAATGACTGTTTATAATCTTTTATTTGTCTAACAAATGGAATTGCTTCTCTATCTCCACAAATTTCTGAGATTATCAGTTCTTGTAAGTGACTTAATTGCTCTTGCGGATAAATTCTCTGTTGCGTTATAAATGCCATTTTATCTTCAACGGTTATTTCGTTTAGCTTTTCATCTATTATAGTATTAATATACTGATAAATTATTGCTGCATCCGTGTAATATTTAAGTTTTTCATTCACATCTCCTTCCATTGTTTTACTTAAGTCTCCTAACTTAGTTGTTAAATAGCCAAGATCATTTAGTATGATTACTAAACTTTTTAACTCTTCTTCAGATTTTTTGTAAGCAAATTGCTTTACTAAATTTCTGTATTCATTTTGTTCGATCTCTTTTAAAACGCAAATTTTTGTCTTGTTATCACTAGGACCTTCAAACGACAAAATTTGCTGAACACGACTCTGCATTGTTTCTAATTTGAAATTCTCTAATAACTTCTCGTATTTTTTTAAATGCTTGTTAACTTTATTATCATGAGGCTCTTTTTTAAAAACCTCATCATAACCTTTCCGAGCAAAATACAGACATCCCAGCTTTTTCAGCACGGGCTTTATGTTATAGAAACGAAGCATATTCAGTATCATCGGTAATTGCTTTATCTCTACTAGCTTTCTCAAATGCTTTGAGCAAAATTAATTGCTTAACAAATAATTTTCTACCTAGTCACAAATCTGCAAAATAAAAAAAGTTATCAGAAAAATATAAGTGTTAATAGTTAATAATGTCTAACTATTTAAGTGCAAAATTTTTTCTTGTTTAATAATAATGAAAATAATAAAAATAATAAAAAAAAGCAAACAAAAAAAAACAAAAACAATAATAATAAAAAGAAAAACAACAGCAATAACAATTTTGATAATAACAGCAATAGTAGTAGTAGTAGTAGTAGTAATAGTAGTAGTAGTAATAATAATAATATAAATATAAATAATACTAACAATAAAAATAACAGTAATAATAATAATAATATTAATAATATAAATAGCAACAACAACAAAAATAATAATAACAATAACATAAATAATAATAATAACAATAATAAAATAAGTAATAATAATAATAACAATAATAATAACGATAATAATAATATAGATAATAATAATGATAACAATAATAAAATAAGTAATAGTAATACTAACAATAATAATAATGATAATAATAATATAAATAATAATATAAATAATAATAATGATAACAATAATAATAGCAATAATAAAAATAATATAAACTAGCAAAAAGCAACCCATAATACGGGTTACGGTCGGTATGTTAATTTATAGTGGCTGTTTTCGACAATTTAAATTTGCGAAACCTTAACTAATAACCTTTTAGAAAAACGCCTTAAAATTGAAAAAACTAAACCATCTGTAAAATTAAAATAAAAAGTATGCGGATGTAAAATAATTTACCAATTATTCAACATTATTTGAGTAACTTACAACTGACATAGGTCATATCAGTGTAAGGCAGAACCGTTTTCCTCAACATTACTAAGTTCAAAACAAAACGTTTTTAGTTACTGACACAAAATAATAACACTTCATCATGCTTTAAATTGACGAAAAGTAAAGCTAAATTCTTGTTATATTTTTTATAACATGAACTTTTATTTATAAGATTAATATAAAGCGAACGTAAATTATACATGAATTATTAATTTTTTGGTATCCCTTGATATATGTTTCTTTAAAAAAAGGAAATTGTCTTTAAAACGTTAAATGCACACAACTAAATAAATTTATTAAAAATAACTAAGCAATTGAGTATAAATACGTTTCAAACAACAAAAAGTTAATTTACAATCAAACTTGTGGTTAACAAGCTTAAATAATATGTAAACTTTGATCTTTTATATTGCATTAATGCGTCATACGACAAACCTAAAATAAAAATTGTGACAGATAAGTAGACATAGAAAAGAAAAAAAACTGGAAAACAATTTACCTGCTTTTCGGTAACCTGTCATAATTAAACTGCTGTCATGATGCAGCTTGTCGGTGTTGTTTTATAACGTTATTTCATGTTGGCTTTTAGTAAACTTTAGTTTAATTTAAAAAGACATTACAAAAGAATTAAAATATTTTAATCAAATAGCAAAATAAAAAATGCTTCAAGGAGCCAAACTATAAACATTTAAGATAAAAAATCAAATTGAGATATAAATAAATTGTATTTATATAGCTAAACATATTGTCTTGGCTTATAGAAAATTTTAAAAGCAGTGAGTTCAATAAATTAAACTTCCAATTAATTATTTTTAACAACAGAATAAAGCATTACATTATGATGATTGGGTAATGAATCAATTTAACTAAATTTAAGTTTAATTGGTGAAAAATAAATAAAATTTTAATTAAAAAAGACAAAAACAAACCAAATATACAACATATTATTAAAAAAAAAATTACAATATTAAACAAAAATAAATCACTGAAGAAAAAGCAGCAACAAAAAAGTTATAAATATCTTCACTGATAGAAGACATTTACAACCTTTTGGTTGCTATTTTTTCTTCAGTGTCTCCCAACACCCTGTTATGGATGAGTCCTCTACTTAAAGGATGGCTCATCCATACCGCCATTACTACACCACTTATTGAAGGAGGCCCTGAGTGTTGGGAGCGATAACTTTGGCATTGCTCAAATATTAACAGCTCGAAAATTATAAATAGGAGGAAATAACAAATATTAAAAATGTATGCAATTTTATTTAATCAAAATATAAAGCATAACCTCACATTTTCACAGGATGAAGAGGATGCTAAAACTATTAAAAAAAAAAAAAAAAAGGGAGTAAATTAAAAAGGGTTAAACTTGTGAAAAATAAGGCAATCTGACAGGAAACTGACAAAGTTTAAGAACAAAAGGTAAATTAGAACCTGATGGAGCCAACTGAATTCAAGGAACAAAAACCCATTTACCACCAGAAACACCTGTCAAAACCTCTGCATCAATATAATTATTTTGAAGAGCACAAACTTTCATTCGAGTACCATAGCATAACCCAGCTTTGAGATCTAAATTTCTAAGTAGCACAATTACACAACCAATTTTCAATTTTAAACAATGAGGTGGCATACCTGAAGGAGTTAAGCTGTTAAAAACCCAACAGAAAAGTTATTTCTTTCATTAAGGTCATCAGTATCATTTTGATCAGCAATTAAATAAATTTTGACCTCACCCACCAGACATTCAAGCACTTCTTCATTGATTGATAATGAATCAACATTAGTTGGTGTTAAAATCACGCGTTTAGAATAATCATTTTGATCAGCATCTCCAAAAGTCTTTTCAACAGCTGATTCATTTTCTCTAATAATGCACTGATTTGGTATTTTAATGCATCCTTTAAAAGGATCCTCCTCTTTGACAGGTATTGTTCCATTCCCAAGTTTTAGTAGCCATTGCGAAAACTCACCTTCCCCATCTTGTACTCTCATATTTTCAGTTAATTCAAACTTCTGCACCCATTGCCAATGCAAAGAACATTTTATACATGATTCTACTATTTCAGCTGGTTGTCCTCTTTTCACAACAGGCAGAATTAGCCTAAAGTCACCACCAAATAGAACGATTTTTCCTCTAAACAGAAAGTTATTGTTGCAAATATCTTTTAACAACCTATCAATTGTATTTAAGGCATGTTTAGGTATCATGGATGTTTCATCAAGCAAAAACAAACTAACTTGTCTTAAAAATGCCCGTGTATAGAGTTAGGAGTTACATTACATGTGCTATTACCCAATATTGGAACAGGAAGTTTGAATAAGCCATGCAATGTAGATCCATTTGTAAGAAGAGTTGCTACTATGCCAGTCCATGCAGCTGTGGCAGATTTAAAGCCCCTACTTATTACAAAATTTTGTTATTCTATACCACATGTATACATTATCTGATAAATCTAAAATTAAAAATGTAATGAATAAGTAAATAAATAAGAAAAACATTACATACAAAAAAAGAAAATCAATGTACCTTATAGAGAAAAGCTGTTGTGATTTACCAGAGTAGTAGTTGTAAAATATTATTATTTCATGTTAGCTTTTACTTAATAATTTATCTACTTATGATTCCAGCAATCAAATAATTATAAGTAAAGGTTTTTCCACTACCAGCTGGTCCATCCATGAAAAACAATCTAGAATAATGATTTTCTACACTTGGTTGCTCATTCAGTGCAGCAAGGATAGTATTACATACATTTAATTGATTGACATTAAGCAACAGTCTCATTTGATTGGCTTTGTCAATAGATAGTTGAACATTTTTATCAAAATTTTCTAGATTTAAGCCTATAAACTCATCAAAAACAGGCAGACTGTAATCAGCCAGCATTTTACCACTTTGATTAATAAACTTTTCAATTTGATGAAGAGTAGCTTGTTCAGCTATTAGAAGTGGGACTGAGCGGTGAATGAAATCTTCCATCATAAAAGCTTTGCATGTATTCCAGAGATGTAAAGGATTGTCAGTTTCACAAAAGATCAAAATAATTGAAAACAACTGTCTAATTTGCTTTGGCATACGTGTAAAAGCCGCCTCAGAAAGAGTATTCTGGCATCAAACCTTTCAAAACACATGCTTCACAAAACGCTTCAAGGACAATACCATTAAAAGTACGCACATCCTCCCAAGATGTTTCTTCTTTTGCTTGCAAAAGTAACAGTCTAAGAAAAAACAATTCTCTAGTTGGATTAACTTTATATATTCTTACTATTACCTTATCACCACCCCTTTGTCTAACCTTTTATTTACATTTATCATTAAATATAAAATGATAAGGAATGTCTACATACGAATAACAATGTGCTCTTTAATTTTCAGTATTTAACTTAAACCATGCCGTTAGGTGCATATCACGTTGAGCTGCACGATCTAAAGCCATTTGTTCTGCTCCTTCTCTAAAATACACTAATTGATTTCCAGGTAGATGTTTACCAACTCGCAGCACTTTGAAAACATGGAAACAACATAGTATAAACATGTACCAACTATAAACACAATAAATGTGTTTAAATATGTATATAAGATTAAATATATACCTTATATACATATTTAAAATTATTTTTAAAACAATTATATAACACATATTAACACATACACAAACAATAAAAAAACACTTTGCATTATTATAAAACCACATTGATAAAACTATAAAGCACTTATTACCACATACACATACATATCAAAAAAGGATATATGCAAACAATGTGTGCAAACAAAAATTTTAAAAATGACTCCATAAAATTTAAAAAGATTCAAAGTAAACAAAATATATATTTACAAACAATACTCTTTACCTTCTTTTTTTTCATAAGAACTGTAATCCTCATAACAAAATTTAACCTTTACATATAATAACATGTGACATGCCAAGTCAGTCTTGCACAAAATTTTAATTTATTTTTCTAAATTTTCTAAAAAAGAACAAAAATAATTAATAGCATCACAGAAATTTCAATGTAGTAGTTACCATTTAATGGAAATAGCATTAGTGTAACTTTAAATAACATCCATACCCCTATTTTCCTTCTAAAAAATAAAATAACAAAAATAAAACTGCTAAAAGAAAAACTAAAACAAACAAAATTTAAAACAATTTAAAAAATTAAAATCCTTTCCACTTTAAATCCTTTCTACTTTATCTAATAAAAATTTAAATCCTTTCTACTTTATCTAATAAAAATGTAGGCGCTACTACACTTTCTCCCCCCACCTCTAACTTTATGATTGATTCTGATAGAGAATTTTATGCTGATTGAGAATCGTATAAAAACATAGGTCTCAAAATCAATGGAAAGTGCTGTAATCTGAAGTTGAAAGTACAAAAATATACCACAAATCGCTAATATTCGCCATCTTGAATTCACTAACTTCACGGTGGATTTTGTTTTCAATGGCAAAACATTGCTAGCCTGGTTTCTACCATGAAAAATGATTTTTGGTTTATTATTGATGCGATAGTTTTTTCGAGGGTCAGCAGACCGACAAACGAACTATAAAATGTTATTCTTGTGAAACATGTCATTTTTTCTTGTGAATTTTAATTTATAACAAAATTTTTGACTTTGTTTTAAACATAATCTTTATTAATATTAAAGAAAAAAAAGTATATGAAAAAACGAACTTTTATCGAATAATAAAAATGGAATTCCTTAATGTTCTTTGCAAAAATAAACTATTTACATGAAACATTCTCGTTCAACTTTTACATTGAAACAATCTTTTTTACATAATATAATAAAAATAATTTTTCACGGGAGGTTAACTTGTAGTATGGAAATAAAGTCAACAGCTCATGCTTCAAGCTAGCGTGATAATATCTTGCTAGTTAGAAGCGTGTTAGATGTTTTAAAGTTCATTGCAGTCTATAATCAATAAAAGAACTTTTCAACTTATTCCATAAAAATTTCAAAGGTATTTTATTCAACAGAGTCCAGCTAAAACAAACTAGCGTGATAATAGTTACGCGAGATGGATTCCCTCAACGTTCTATTATTCAAAATCTTTTTTATTAAACTAAAAACCAGGTTATTAATACTTTTAAAAGATAACTTTTAAACAAAAAAATAATCACTTTCAAGATGGCGAATATTAGCAATTTGTGGTATATTTTTGTACTTTCAACTTCAGATTAGAGCACTTTCGATTGATTTTGAGACCAATGTTTTTATACGATTCTTAATCAGCATAAAATTATCTATCAGAATCAATCATAAAATTG
>QPEY01002058.1:140002-152653 GCA_014706445.1 Hydra viridissima
CAAAATGTATATATAACTATTTTATATACTTACTTCAATTATAATATAATTTAACGATTATTATTTATCTTCATATGATTCTTTATGTAATATATCTAAACTAATAGTTAAATTCCAAAAGGAAAAAAGTTTTAACCCGCTTAAGAGATCTTTCTCCAATGGCCGCGTGCATTAATACCATGTTCACATGAGCGACGTTTGGCGGAACATTATTCCGGAAGAAATGTTACCGGAACAAAATGTTCTTCAAAATGTTCCTTGCAGCGTTCAAACGTAAAATTGGCTTGACGATACATAAAAGGAATATCGCTGAAATTAACCTTAACTAATGTAAATAGAATTAAATCGTTATGATACAGCAACTTTCCCTAGAACAAAATAAAGTTATACTTTTTGCATATAACTTTTTGATAATAGTCTACGAGAAGTAAAATTTTTTTAACGGGTGACAACTGAGAAACGAGACTGGATTTAACGACACATATTTCTTTTAAGATGTAAGGAAAAACAAAAAGGAAAAATGTTTTAGAAAGTATTTTTATTCTAGTTTTTATCTATATAATCAGTTATTTTCAATTAAAACATTCCTTCTGACTATCAACTAGGCCTGGTATAGACTAAGCTGAACTCCGTATGAGCTCAATATCAACTTTATGAAAGCAATACTTGATTCTAGAGCGTAATTCTTTAAGATTTTTCGCATGACAAATATTCTTATAGATAAAGCCTTTTAAAATACTCTAAAAAATTTTTATAGGAATAGATTCTGGCAAATTTTCAGAGTTATCTGCTTTCTCAATAAAATGCACTTTTTTCTTGTTTAGGTATATGATTACTGTTTTTGCATAGTGAGATGATGCCAAATCGGACCAGAATACATATGCCCTATCTGAATGATACTTTTCGATGAATGGAATAAGTCTCTTCTTAATGCATTTGTTTAAGTAGATTTTTTGATTTATACTCAGCCCACTAAGCACAAAATAGACATTAGAAATGCCATTTTCAGAAAAAGCAATCCATAGAAAAAATTTTTTTTGAAACTTTTTTTTTTATATTTACCTGTAGATGGAGTGATTTTACATTGCTAGTATAAAATATATCATTTCCAATGACACTGGAATGATTTAACCTGAAATAAGACTCATCAATGATTGGTTTAGGATTTTTGAATTTCTGAAACAATTGACTACACTTAGTTCTAGCAACTGCTTTTTGCTGGTCAGAATGTTTTGGAAATGTCATTTTTTTCCTTGGTTTTATCTTTTTTTTTTTTTTCAATGTTTTACTAATGTGTTGCTGAGCACACTTGAACTTTTTTAGCTGCCTGTCATTGAGAAACTTCGTCTTTATGGTCCTACATAAGTTTGAACCTTTTAATGTTTGTCTTGGTCATTTTCTTAGCCTTTCCTCCACTTCCTTGAAATCTTTGGTACCAAATACACTTTCAGCACAGTTAATTATCTTGTAGATAGTACTGTTAGGCATATTCTCAGTTTTAAAATATCAACGATATCAAAATATTATGAAATTTTATGAAGACTGCTCTGGTTACTTTGTTGATTTTTTGTTGCATTAATGCTGAGTCAGCAAAAATTCAATCACAATAGGGTATAAAAAAATATTTTTGATGATTTGTCATGGGATGACCAGAATATTGTGCCTACACTATCTCAAAAATACATCTTTTAATATGTAGTCAGTCAACCCAAAAAATATTAAACTCTTCATAGGTACAACTGTTTTACAAAATATATATTATGAACTCTTTGTTATGATTTGTATATTAGATAATCCAAAGAATTTGATTCACAGGAGTGTCCAGGTAATAGAAAAGATCTTTGGTTATCTAAAAAACCAAATAAACAATGAACTTACAATGAATGGAACAATGACATCATTTTTAAGCAACTGGCTACAACTGATCAAAGTAACCTAAAAGTTCCTATCGCATCCAACAGGTCATTTCAATTTTATGCAAAAAACTCAATCATATAGCAGTGCATTTACAAATAGTGCACAATGGGAAAAAACATGGTTTAAAGCTGAAAAAGCAAGTTATTACTTTGATGCTAACACACTAGGATTTGTTAATAAGTTAGGGCTTTGATGCTAACACACTAGAATTTTCTCAATCTTTGAGATTTCACTCATCACTCTTTAAAGAAGTACTGGATTTTTGGTCTTTGAAAAATTGAAAATAAAAAATAGAATCAAAAATTTATGAAACAAAAAATTTTATGGAATAACATATGGTCTCAGAGTATTAGATTCTGCAGACTAAATGTGTTTGAGCTTTGAAGGAAAACCAAGAAATGATATTGAAATTTAATGAGGATATTGAAAAAAAAACTATTTTCATTCTGTGAAGATTGACCTGGAAATAAGCATATTTTGATAAAGATTGACCTGGAAATAAGCATATTTTGATAAAGATTGACCTGGAAATAAGCATATTTTGATAAAGATTGACCTGGAAATTCTTCAATTTCTTCTTCGCCTTAGACAAAGAAGAAACTGAAAGAGGTTCAGAGAAACCTACTTATAATGTTGAGGAAGAACTTTCTGCAATAAAAAGCAATATTATGGGCAAATGGAAAGAACTCAGTTAAAAAAAGTTTGTACTGGAGAACTTTTCCATTACTTTTACTAAATCTGAACTTGGATGTACCAACTTTTTTAAATACTTCTTTTGTGAAGGAATTTTTTGAAAACAGTCACTTAATTGTGACTAGTTACAATTACAATAATGCATGTCACAATGGTAACCTCATTAGTAAGGTAACATAGACATTTGTGGCAAATCAATAAAAGAACAAAAATTCTAGTAAATTTTATTCAACTTTGGTAATATTATTCATAGATAAAGAAGGTGAAGAATTCTACGATATGTTGAGTGATCAAAAGAACAAGAAATTCATTTGAGATTATTTTACTCTAATCAGAATTGCTAAAGCTACCCTGAGTTATCTTACAATTAATTAATTAGTTTGGATGGGAATCATAACAATAAACAATCAAAAAGTTATTGAAAAGAAATCATTGAAAATCTAAAATGAGTTACAAAAATCTCACCAACAAGAATGTTTTGTTGATGTGACTTTATGTTTAAAGATTTTAAACAGTAAAGAAATGCATATTGCAAAGAACTTTTACATAGCTTAAAATAACTTACCTGTTCTAGCTTTATTGGATGGCTTGAGAGGGTTTTCAAATGATATATGTAATAAATGTATGTATTAAAAATGAGCAAAACACTTAAATATTCAAAACTTTGTTTGTTTAAAGAATAGCTTCAACTTCAAAAGACCATAAAAAAAAAAAGAAAAACATTTTATGAATATTTTTTCTGTAACTGTAAACTCTAAAGAAATAAAACTTTTTTAAAAAGATAATTATTAAAAACATATTTAAAAAAAAAGTTTGTACTTGAGAACTTTTCCATCACTTTTACCAAATCTGTTCTATTTATCTTGTATAATGCGTTAGCTAGTGCATTTAATGTAGGAAGCTGTTGCTGCATTCTCCACAAGGATAGCATTCTGTAAGCCTTCTCTTCTAAATCATTATAGTCAGCATCAATAGCATCAAGGCCATTATCACTTACTGATAAAAATCGTCCTAAATTCAACCAATCTTTCCCAACTTTCATTTTTAACTGTAACAGCAATTCTGAATTGTGGAGAACTAAAGTAATATAAACAGCAATCCATATACATATACACATACTCATATACACATATTCATATATATATATATATATATATATATATGAATATGTGTATATGAGTACATACATACATACATACATACATACATACATACATACATACATACATACATACATACATACATACATACATACATACACACATACATACATACATACATACATACATACATATATATATATATATATATATATATATTATGGTGGGTCAAATATTTGGTATTTGGTTACAGTAATGATCTTATGTTTAAAAAATATTCATTCAAATTTTTATTAAATGTTAAAAGAAAAGTATTATTGTTTCAAAACCTTTTCCCAATAGCAATTAACTAAGAACACTGCTCAGACAAGCTGATTAAGTAACAAGAAAGATATACTTGTTATTTGAAATGAGCCTTGGTATACACTTTAGACAGCAGAGGAGGTGGTGTTAACTAGCAGTTGTCTCAACCAATCATGTCAAAATACATTTCAGCAAAGAAGTTTAGCATTTTTGATAAAAATGATATTAATATCATTTTTATCAAAAATGCGAACAGCATTAGGTAGGACTCTCTGTATTGATGAGATTATAGTTTCAAATATTTGCCTGTAAATATCTAGACTGTCATCACAAAACAGCAGCTATCAACACATGTTCAGGATGAGCAAAATAACTGTTGTTCTGCAGAACTGGAAACACTTATCTTAATCTGGTTAATTGAGTAGCTGGCACTGCTTCATAAAGAAAAATTTTTTTGACCCATCTTGACATCCACTATGACATTATATGTGAAACCATGATGGGCCATAGACATTAAATAACTAGTCTATTCAATGATTTTGATGCAACTGTTTGTGACATAAACAAATGAAAGACTAGGTTAGCTTTTATGAACCATCTAGCATGATTTATATTGCCTGGTTGGCTACACTCTAAAAAAAAGGCGTGCACTGACTTAATCCATGTCCTACCTGCACATATAAAATGCTTTTAGAAGATGTCCCTGATCTGTGCTGAGACCTTTATGGACCTCACCAGGAACATCAACAACTTTTCCAAAAAAAAAGAAAAAAGTCAACAACTGTGGTGTCTTTTGGATTGAACATAATTGCTTTAGCAATCACACCAAATGAATGTGCAGGCCCTGTCATTAGTCCACCATTAACTAGTGAAAAACATTTTCTAAATATTAATTCATTCATGTGTAATTGACTAACTAGTGATTATAGTGGTCTTCCCAACTGTTTTTTCTTCCCAACTTTTCTTAATATGCTATTGTTCTTACCAGTTTGTTCCACCACATGGTATTGCTTGAAGAGTGTTCATAAACTGTTTCTTTTAGGACTGACATGATCTCTTTAATGTAGTTCCAAAGAGAAAGCAACCTAAGTAGCTTGATTTCCCTTTGGAACTACAATGTGCTCCTATTTCATACTTCTACAGCATTTGGTATCATGTACTAGTGTTATATCCTGTTTTCCATCAAATCATATGCACTTCATTTTTTTCGTTTATAACTATGCAACTTAATCTCTTGTTCTCTCCAAAACTTCTTTTGTCTCTTTATCTTACTAGGTTAATGATAGTCTGGTAGGGATTTGATTTGTAGGTAGATCAGCCAGATAATCAAAAAGTGGATGTTTGGTTTGACTTCTAGCAGCACAAATTGTCATATCTGAAGTATGGAAAATAGCATCATTTTGAGTTGACTGTAAAATTCAAGATAAATTTGGCAAAAGTAAATGTAGTTTATTTTACATTTATTTTACATATCATTGATAAAGACACCAATATGCTAATTCATTTCTGTGTTTTATAAAAAAAAAAAAAAGACCCAGCCAAATATACATTATATATGCATACCCAATACACACATACATACCATTTCATATATGCATACCCAATACACACATATATCAGTTTGAAACTAGGGGATTTGCAGCAAGAAGTTTATGCAATTCTTTTAAAAATGTGGTTGTTATATTTTACTGGTTGGATGAAAGTCAACCAAAACAAATCAGTCTCAGATTTCAAGCTTTAAATTTAAAGCAAGCGCTGAAACAAATCTGTGAAAACAACATTGTTTTAAAGAAATGCTGGAATAGCATTTGCTATTCCAGCATTTCTTTTGAGACTCTTTGCTTTTGTTAAGACATTTATGAAGAAAAACTAACTTTACTTAAAAATAAAAGATTGTGAAATCTTTGGTCAACTTTCAATTCAAACTTCATTTATGTTTTAACTGATTCAACACTGAAAATTGTTTGAAAAGCATAATGCCTCATAAATAAACAATTTCACATAAACTTTGCAAACAAAGATTAATGTTAAAAATATTTCAGAATATGAGTAGCTTGGAAAGTTTAGAAGAGTTTAAACAAAGGTTTTCTTGCCCTAAAGTTTAATTCATTTTTTTTAAAGGAATAAAATATTCTAATTGCATTATTGTAACAATGAATTATAAAAAATGTAAAAATCATAGATTTTTGAATACCCACTGTCACTTTATAAAATCAATCTGTTATAATATAAATAAACACATACATACACATAACTGCATTAAAAAACATGCAGAATAGTTAATACAAACTAAAAAGAATAATCTTCAAAAAATTAATTTTAAAAAAAAATTTCAAGTTTTTATTTTTGCAAATAATTTACATATATGCTACATTAATATATATTGAATATTTGCAGTGCTCTATTATTTAACAATACATTTGATCAACTTATAGGTAAAATTTGTTGTTAAGAAGAAAACTATCAACATTTATCAAAGATAAAAGATTGTGAAACCTCAAAACTAAAACAAATGTTGTAATTATTTTGTTATAAAAAAGAATTTTTTTTATAAGATAATACCCTTAAGCATTTCTCATACCTTCATAATCCAAAGAACTTGCTGGTAAAGTGCTAGGGTCAATAATATTGTGCAGTGCATTATTGCTTTCTTGGGTGTCATTATTCCTTTGTTCATCCTTTGTTTTAACTGAAGTGTTAGTCATTGAACCTAGTGTGTCAAAAAAATAAATAAATAATATAATATAATTTTACCAAAACAACTTTGTACATACAAATATATTGATTCATTTTATAAACTCACAATCTATTCAAGAACTTTTTATCTCTATAGTATATGTTTAACATAACAAAACTTTTTAACTTGAAAACATTTGGGTGTGAAATTAGTTTCAGTTTAAAAAAATAAGGAACTTTATGAGAACTTAATACTTTATAGATTGTTATCAATTGTTGTCTGTATGTCAGTAAATCAGTTGTAAGTTGTTTAATTTTAAATGACAAATTAGTTTGGTGAATTATTTTTCTTCTAAATGAAATGTTTCATGTTTAAAAATGCCTAAATGTGTAATTAATTATCAATATTCAATGAATAATGTAAAAAGAAATTGATTTTCATAAAAATCAAGCTAAATAATTTAAGTCTTATTATTTGGGAAAAATTTTTTCATTCAAAAGTCTTCCTGTCAACATAAAGCAAAAGTTTTAGTTACTAATTAGTAACTAAATAACTAATAATAATAATGAAGTAAAAATAAAAATAGAGTTTCATTGAAAAAAAAATTCTAAAATTTAAATAAGATATAAAATTGTATATACAAATACAAATAAACCTATAAAAACAAACTATGTCTGTAAAAGGTCAGTAACATTATTCAGCCTCAAAAATGAAATGATGAAAATCGGTAAAAAGGAAATATTTAAATTTTGAAAAATATTCTATTAAAAAAATTCTAACTATTATTACATGAAAATAAATTATTACTATGAAATCATTCATCTACAAAAAACATTGAATCATAAATTGAATCAGAGAAACAAAAATGCGATTCAAGAGATTCTAAATTTTGAAAAGTTGTAAATATTCTTTCTAAAATTATTTTGTTAATAGTATTCCTACTTTGAGTTTTTTTTTTTTTCAATTAAATTATGACGAGCTCAAGTAACACTAATATCTAAAGATTGAAGTTCCACTGAACTTAATAAACACAGAAAATGGATTTAAAGGATTTTAATCTCTCTTCCAAAAGGAGTGCCTTTCTCCCAAAAGAGGCTGACAATTGTGTATAACTATGGAAAGAGAGATACTACTATGGAAAAAAAAAACCAATAAAAAACAAAAATACTTCATAAAAAATAAAATAAAACATGTTTTCAACCTTCTTGTAAATGCTTACTATGCTAACTATCTATGCAAAATACTATATATGCTATGTACTATGTAATAAAAATACTATGTATGCTAACTATCTATGCAAAATTCTACTGAAATAGAAAAAAGTTAAAACAGTATAAATCTAATTGTAACAAAAAAAACCTAATTAAAATGCAATATTAAAAGGTAGATAATTTAAGAAAATTAGCAACTGCATAATATGTTAAATATGCAAAATAGTCAAGAACAAGTATTTCTATTAATGGAAAATTTAACTATAACAAAAATTAAACACAAAAGAGTAAAACATAAGCTTGAATAATAAAAATTCTTATTTCTAGTATAATATATATGATAAAAATTACATAAAAGTAAAAATAATTATAGGTAACAAATCAAATTAAGAAAAAGGTAATATTTCAATTTTCTTTAGTTATTTGAAAAGAAAAAACATTTTTTCAAAAAACATTTGCTGCAGAATTTGTTTATCACAGTGATATTGTAACAAGTTAAAAAAAATGTTAAACCTAAATCCAAACCAAACAAGTAAGAAATAAAAATCTTAATTTAAAAACAAAATCATGATTTTTTTTTAATGGTGATGTTATTTTTTGTTAAAAAAATAGTTTATTTAATTTCTTTAAAATTTAATAAAATTTAATAAATTGAATAAAAGAAATTTCATTTCTTTAAAATTTAATAAATTAAACAAACTGTTTTTTTAACAAAAAATAATGTTTCTGTAAATGGACCTATTAGAAATTCATTTATTTAATTTATAATAATAATAATATTTATTTAATTTATTAAATTTTAAAGAAATTTCATTTCTCTAAAGTTTAATAAATAAAATAAACTGTTTTTTTAACAAAAAATACCATCACCATTACAGATGTACTACCTTGAAAAGAAAAAAGATTGTATTAAAAAATAATACATAAAATTTTATGCGCATTAAATAATACATAAAATTATTTAAATTCTTTCAAAATATTCATAATAGTTTTTTTGAATTAATTAGAATGAAACTTTAATCCATTTTTACTAAAAGTCCAAAGCAATTGTTTTTTATAACAAAAAAAGAAACCCTTTGTCTCTAATCCTAATGAAATCCTAATAATGCAGTAGTTATTCAGGAAATATCCTTAATACCTACTGCTTCATTAGGATATCATAATTTAACATACTTAGGTGACAAACTTTGGATTTTATAAAACAAAATTAATTTAGTTATTTCTAAAATAACTATATTTTCAAATTTATATTAAGATAAGTTTAATATTTAAATTCACTGAATGGTCATTAAACTGATTATTGTGAAAAAATCTCAATTAAATTCACTTAGATTTTTATAACTTCTGATACAAACAATTCAAAATATTCCTTTTTTAATGGGAACCTTAATCATCTGTTAAATTATATTTATATTTATTAGGATTTAATATTTTAATATTTTGTTATTGTTCTTATTTTTTTAGTAAATAGAGGCGGGGTTGGTTTAACCCCAATTACCCTATTTTTTTACAATTATCTTAAGCAATGGGGTTATTTTAATCGGAAATGGCAAGCATAAACTCATCAACTTCATATCAATATTGAAATCAGTCAACAAATGTTTGGGCTTGAAAAAACTTCAATTGAAAACAATCGAAAAATTTTCGAAACAAAAACACGAACTGATTATCGCTAATAAAAATCAATAACTATTTTACGATACAAAAAAATTGAACTGTCAATCCTTCGAGAGAGAAAAGAAATGTCCATCGTTTGAAGTAATTAAAAAATTTGCCAAAATTTTATTTTTCAATATTCCGAGTTCTAAAATTTAAAAAAAATTTTTTTAAAAAAATTTTATCGACGTCAAAAATTTTTCCTACTACGTGCATATAATATCACGCGATGATGCATCTACGGGGAAGTACCAACATTTTTCTTAAATTTCGGTGCAATAAAATTATCACAGTAAAAAATTTGAATATTGCAATTAAAAAAAAATTATGATTATATGTCAATAATTTCAGCGAGATCAACATTGTGAGATATTTCATTTCTTTGTTGTCAAAAACGCAAATTGCTAAAGGATGTTTTAGCGTATTTAGAGGTAAGATAAAGCATAATGTTAAATGAATTTGTCGTAGGTGTTATCTTAGTGAAGCTTTGCCGATCATATATTCAAAAAAAAAAAAAAACAGTTGAAAGTTGTCGGTGACACTATGTATTTGAGCTATAGGATGTTTAAATTGAGTTTCCCTTGATTACTTGTTCCCATAATTCCCCATTATAATTTTATATATGTTTTTTTTCAAGAATCAGTAGTCCATTCGGCATATATGTTAAAATACCAACCTGTAAATTAAAAAATTATTTTTTAAGATTTACTGCTTTTTATTCTATTTATTGATTTTAAACCTAGACATTCATAAACTTCTCAATAAAAACTAATTAAGTATATAAAAACAAAATTTTACAGAAGATATATACAAATCTATTCAGCTAATAGTTCCTAAATTAGACGAAGTTGATGTTAAGCATGCTGTTCTGCAATTTAACTTGTATCAAAGAAAATTGAAATCTGATAATTATGTCGAAAGTTTTGAAAAGAAGTTTGTAAACTAGCTGATAACGAAGCATTCCTCTTCGTTATCAGAAAAACAGATGATGAACCCATTACAAGTCAATGTGTTCGAAAACCTCTTAAATTTGATGGTGCTTCTAATGAAACAGCGGCGCGGCTCGAATTTGATTTATCCGATGAATTACTTTTTGCTGCTTGTAAGAAATTAAAAGATGAATCTAATGTTATTGCTCCCGAGAAGGTTTTAAGTATTCCGATATAGATAAACAAGTATTCCGATATAGATAAACAAGTAAATATACAGCAGATAAAACTTTGGCCTGAGTATATGATGCCAGATTGACAAAATCTTCCTATAAATTAGTTAGAAGTGGAGGCATAACATTTACCCCACTTACAATGACATCAGGAATGCAAAGTTTAAATATTATTGTGCAATTATAACAGTGGAGAACTATTCAGTTTCAGTTCCTTTGAAAGATTTAATGATTAATTCCTTGCAAAAATCTGTGCAGTTCAATAACCTGTGCTGAGAGACTTGATAATAGAAGACGAAGCAATAATAATAATGAATCCCACGTGTAAGGCTCGATTTGATAGTGCTATTAGCAAAAGCATTTACAAACAAATTTTATCAGAACCTGATACGATGTTATTGTTTTGTTAATTGTTGATGTAATTTCAAATCAACAATTTTTTCTTGCACCATTTATGGTTTTATACTTTTGCAAAAATATTAATTAGCTAAACATCTGAATGTTATTCAAAGTAGGCGGGTTATAAAACACATTAAAAGTTATTGAAATATCTATTTACTCCCTATGTATTTAAGGAAAATATCTAATTGCTAAGCACCTAGGTATCCATAACAACCAAAATCAAAAAAAAAAAAAAAAAAAAAAAATTTATCATTGGAAATACAATCTTTAAATCAGTACATAAAGCAAAAATTGTTTTTAAATTTTCTATATGTAATGAGTTACTAATTTTGCTTAGTAAAAGTGCATTTCGGCCCACTGAGCGTGGTCGTTTTTTAATGATTGCAGTTTTACAAATGTTTATTGTTTATGGTTGGAAATGTTTTACGAATCTCAAATAAAGTTACTAAAAAAACAGCAACTACAAAACAGGAGCTCTATTTGTTCTTTAACACACTTTTTTGCTCTCATCCAAGTATTACAGTTTCCATCCTGACAAGAAAGCAAAGTATTTTTGAAGTAACTCACAAAGTTTTAAAATTTTAGCTGGCGGAGATGGACTTTAAATTTTAGCTGGCGGAGATGTCAACTTCTTTTAAAACCAACGTTAAATCGCGTTTCTTTTGCTGACGTGCAGCCAGACCTGCTGCTTGTAATATAAGAGTTCACATAATTATGATCGTCTGTAGAAGTTTTTTAAAAATGCTACTCCACCTTACGAAGAGGCTTTAAATAAAGCAGGCTATAAATGTGAACGTAATTATCAACATCAAATTGCCACGACTAAAATACAAAACGCAAGCGAAACATTATATGGTTTAACCCTCCATTCAATCAGAACGGGGAAACAAAAATAGGAAACCATTTACTTTCATTTGTTGACCTTCACTTTCCGGTAAATCATAGATTGCACAAAATTTTCAATAAAAATTCGATCAAGGTAAGTTATAGCTGTATGCAAAACGTAAAATCCATCATTAATTCGCATAATCGCAAGATTTTACAAGACCAAAAAGCACCATTATTATGTTATATAGGGAAAAAGCTTTATGTTAAAGCAGCGATTGGTGGCGAAGTTGATCTTTACTATAAAGGTTCAGTGTACGAGAGGCCCATAGAAGATCCTAAGGTTCGATGCGAGGGTTGCGCCGCAATTCACATTTTGATTTTTTTGCGAACAATTGAGTTTTAGTTCTCTACATCGGTCACTCCCGGGTTTTTACAATAAGCATAAAAGCTTATAAGTAATAGGAACATTTGTTAAACGAATATTGACACTCAACAAGAACTAAGAGAATTAGGCTAGAAATAATCCGAGCAGAAACTTTATCCTATTAAAAATGTCAATTTTTAAACGAATATTGACACTAGGTTAGAAACTTGAAATCGAATATTGGCACTAGGCTAGAAATTAAAGAAATAGATTGGAGTCATAGGCGCCAAGTTCACGGGGGCAACAGGGGCATTCCCCCCCCCCCCCCCCCCAGGAAA
>QPEY01002058.1:159209-184235 GCA_014706445.1 Hydra viridissima
ATCATCATCATCATCATCATCATCATCATCATCATCATCATCATCATCATCATCATCATCATCATCATCATCATCATCATCATCATTGTAATCTTTCGGCCGTTTTTTTTATCTATTATACAATTACACATCGCAGCATGTTTTTTAAAAAGTTTTGATTCTGGAAGAGTTTTACGTGACTGTGACGGTACCAATATAAAGTCACGTTTTTTTTCCGTATGAGCCTTTACTTTCAACAGACTTTAAAATACTTTTCTCCTAATTTTCTTTCCTAGTGAGTTTCTGAAGCATCACGTTGGATTGTCCAACAGTAGTCAGCAGGCATTGACGGATTCCAGTTGCCCTAATTTCGTTTCTTCAATGTAACAATGTCATGTTGAAAGTGCTTTAGATTCACATGGGATTCGTACTGAGATTCACATGGGAGAAGGTCCAAATGTGAGCGAAGGAGATAATTTTTGAGTGATATGTTACACTTGGTTTTCTGTTATGCGCGGAGAAGTTTATATACAGTTTCAACGTAGTTTGGCGCTCTGTAATTGCCCAAAAAAATGTCAACAACGTTTTTAAAGGCTTTCCAAGTAATTTTTTCCTAGCCAACAAGCAGCTCTTCAAACGCTTGTAACTCATAACATGTCTAATCTGGCGACCAAAAAAGATACCTTCTTTGATCTTCGTTCAAAGGTGAAACAACAGTGCTTGGTATAGCCGAGCTGCTGTCCCAGTAACAGAGCAACAATATTCAGATCTCTGCAGATATTTCAGTTGTACCTGCTCTACTGGATGTGGTTCCTTCATGTGTGCTGCGTAGCCAACAGGTACTGACTGATAAACGTTGCCATTGTGTTGCAGAACAGCTTTGAGGCTCAGCATTAATGAATAAATGAAGAAACGCCACTCTTCGGGATTGTGATCACAACCCAAGGCCGAGGGCAATCCTTGAATTTTACAACAGAAATAGAGACTGTTGTCTTGAATAAAAAAATTGGTGATATCGTGATGTCAGCTTCTTCTAAACATAGAAGTTTGCGAACCTGGTGACAGCAGACACCATCCCTGCAGCCTGGAAGCCAACAACTCGGCTTTTGCTTTTGACAGACCCAAATATCTGACCAATTCGTTCATTTCTGGCTGTTTTATCAGATGTGGATCACCTGATGAGCAAGATTCAATATCTGGCTCAATGTCTCTGTCAACTCCTTGCATTGGAGTTTATTTGTCTGGTTCGTCTATGGTCCAACCCTCGAGTGGTCTCGGGATTGGGAGACTTTCGTCATGTAGCACGGGATCCTTGCTGAAGACAGATTAGGATATTCAATTAACTTTTTTCGGTAGAGAAACTAGAGATTTTAGTGAAACAAAAATAACGGTCCGTCACATGGTCTTTTTGCTTTCGCTAAATCATCGAAAGAGCAAACGGTATATTACGAGTGCCTCTGAGCCAGGCTCTTAGATTGACTGCGCATGTTGTGCAGTGGATATAAGACTCCCATTCTTTGTCTTGGTCATCATTCTTGCAGCCAAAATACATATGATAAGTTTTCTTCATAAGAGCAGTGATTGAACGTCTCTGAGACGAAAGTGTATGTTTACTACAGATGTAGCGGAACGTATCGCGCCTATTACGACATTGATGAGACACATCGCCAGCTAGCAAAACGACTTTAGCATTAGTTTTTTTGTTTTCTTAATTACAGGGGTCTGTTTTACCCTAAATAAGAGAGGAAAATAAAAAGTATTTCAAAACGCTTGTAATTTATTTTTTGTTAATTTACTTAGAGTGGTGTAATCTGCCGAATGGCATGTCTTCAAAAATGTAAAGAAAGTTATTTTTTTACTCAAGCAAAAAATAGAAACGATTTAACTTTTTTGTTTGTTTGTCTGTTTTCCTATTAACTTTTTATAACTCGATGATAAAGATAAATGGAATTTGTTGATAGATGAAGAAAAAGTTAAGTTTCCAAATTTTGTTTAATGTTTATTTTAACCCAATTTGTTCATCTGTTAAATAGTTTTTTTTTGTCCGTTTTCAAACCTGGGAAATTTCTGAGTTTAGATCTATTGCAAGACAATTCAGAGAGGTGTTTATTATGAAAAATATCGACCAAATTAGTTAGAAAGTTTTAGTAAAAGGTGCTTAAAATGTTCTTATAGCAAAACTGCAAGTTTTTCTATTAAATTCAATTTTTTCGATCTTCGGTAATACGATTTATGTCAAATGAGCATTTGAATATGTTACAAATGCTCAGCTCAGTTTAACTATCATACCAACTAAGAAAAGCACTCAGCAACGCTAGCTAGTTTTGAGTATAAATTATTGTTTATGATAATATGTTGAACATAGTTAGAGCTGTATGAAAGGTCTATAGGATGTAATCCTTCTTGCATAGTTGCATCAATAAATAGTTTAGCATCACTAAGAATAATGACTAAGATATGCGCGTGTGTCATTTATTCGGTTTTTGGTTAAAAAGCAGCTAACAAAATTAAAAGAAAAAAAGAAGAGAGCGTCGTCAACAATACAATTAGGGGAGAGACGGGTAGGTCATGGACACCTAAGAATAATCTAGATATTACCCATATTGAAGAGCAAAATAAAGTGAAGAAACATTTTAATGATTTTTGAAACACTAGTTTATTGAACCAAACTCTAAAAAACGTTGTTGAGGAACAAATACACGAAACTTTAAATAAATTATCATAGCAAATCAACAATTTTAAAATTTGAAGGGTCAACCCCCCTTCAACTCTACCCCTTCTTACACTGACACACTCTCTACTTCATATTTGCAATTCTTATTTAACCAATAAGCGCTTATTTCTTTTATAACGTATTTTAATTATGTCAAAAAATTATGTTAAAAAAATGTTTGCAAACAAGAAAGAACTTGTAAAAGTGAAGAACTTTGTGAAATTTTTAAATGATTTTGTTACAAAATTAGTTTTTAGATGAATCATTATTCATAAATTTTCATTAGTACTCACGAGTAATCAGTGCAATAAGCAATTTACAATTTACAGTTAAAATGGTATGTTTGTCAGTTACGTTCGGTATTTAGAAAAAATAAAAAAATAATTTTAATCACTTTTCAGAATATTGATCTTTACATAAAAATTTGATTGAGAAACGTTTTAATGATTTAAAATTTTTATAGAAAGTTCTTCCCTTAACTAAAATCTTGAAAAAAAAAAGTTATGTTTTATTTATAAATAAGATTTCAACTTTTTTTTTTCAAATCCACCAAAATCTTGGAATAAATTTTGGTTAAAAAAACAAATTTGTTTCTTGTTTTTTAAAAGTTAATTGTTATAAGTTAATTAAAACGTAATTAAAAAATGTGTATTAATTTGCTCCTTATAAATAAAATCATAATTTTCTTGAAATGTTAAACTATAAATTAGCATAAATTATTACATATAAAAAGAAAATCACAACCTCATGTATAAATATACCGTTGAAATGCATTACAGTTCTCAATTTTATTGCTTAGCTTATTTCATAATATAAAAAAGGACTATAACCACAATACCTCAAAAAGAATTTATTCTTGAGGATATTTTAGAATTGACTTAAATTGCAAGTTACTTGATTAACGATGCCATCTTTTAGTATTTTTTATAAATGTTTTTTATAGAACCTTACTAAATGTCGCCAATGGCGTTAGCATGTTACTCAAAATAATGCAACATACAAACAGCTTTACCCATTTCAATGACAACATTAGTATCAGTGTTGCTCTTAACATTAATAACAGTATCATCAACACTTTCAAGTAAAGTCTCACTTTGTAAAGCTACTTTTCGTTTTAATAAATATTTTAAAGAAATGATCAACGTTTTTTTTTCATGGACAGACCAAAACATAATGACAAGTCTTTAGTTTTTCCAGCTGGAATTTTAACATCTTCCTAAGTATAAATCTACCATGAAACTGGTGATCTCATTATAGCTGGATTTCTGATAGCTGTTTCGGCTTCCTAAACAAACTTTTTGGTTATAGTTTTTTTTTTACTTCTTAAGGATGGATAAATTTGTAAATAAGAATTTTTTTTAATAATTAACTTTTTCTTTCAATGATGTATTATTTTATACAAATATAACAGGCTGTTCGATAAGTAACGCACAATTACTGTTCGTAATTAGCCAATGTAATTACTGTTCGTAATTAGCCAATGTAATTACTGTTCGTAATTAGCCAATGAGAATATTTCTAGAATTTTTTTAAACATATATATGGAAGGAATATTATGTTGTATTAGACGAAGTGTTAAGTAATAAAGAAGGATGGACTAAATATTGAAGAAATAAATAACGAAAAAGAAAAAATTTACCAAAGGAGACATCTACCTAGTGTAGTAAATGTTTGATGGTACACTTAGATAGAGTTTGTCTAGAGCTACAAAAATATTTATAACAGTATGAGGTTTTCTTCATTTAATATAGAATTATACCTAAAAATAGTTTGTCCGGATACTTTTTTCTCTAACTGTAATAACAATACCAACTGTCGTTTTACGTAAGGGTCGTATTTTAAAACGATTTCAATATATTAATATATTATAACTACTAGGAAGTGCGGGTTCTAAGCCATTGATACCTTTCCTATACTTAAGGGCTATGGCTTATTTATACCCTATTATATTGGTACCTTTGATAACTTGCCAAAATCCGCAATGAAGTAATAAAATATTCTTGTCAGGTTTAAATTTTTCCAAGATGGCGTCTCTTTTTAATCCTAAGTCTTGCCAAAATCCGCAATGAAGTAGTAAAAATTGTTATAAGCTATTCCAGACCAAAGAGTTTATGAATTTAAAGCAGGGAGCTCTGGACAAGGTATGGTTTTCGTTACATGCAATGACGTAATGAAACATGATTACCACAAGGTATTAATAATGCTTTGAAAGTCAAACGCTTCATTCAATTTTTTTAAGACGTAAAGACACAAGTGACCGCATTAAGACGTGTCACCAAACTGAACTCTCTCGCTGTTGTAATAAACAGGACTTTTCAAATAATGGATGAGCTCTACAAGAGGGGGTTGGCTGTAAGAATCAAAGCTAAACTTTTTATCACCGTCTTTGAACCAACACACCCAATGAAATCCACCTGTGCTTGAATCTCCCGTATTCACAATACCGCATTCTTTTCTTCTTGGCTTTTTCGGCAAATCGTCTCTCACAAACACACCTCGAAAGCTTTTTAATTTTAACCGTTTAGCAGCTTTTATCAATTGAAAGTTGGTTAAAGCTTCATTAGGTAGAATAATTCCTTCTACGTCAATCCATTCAAAGTCAATCATTTTTTTAATTTCTTAAAAAGTTTATTCAAGTTTTTGAAAAAGGTGAAAGAAGTTTTATAGAATAGCACCTAAAAAGGGGATGCTTGAGAAGGGTGAATTAGGTCCAAGCAGTAAACCAGATCCAGCATTTTTATACCCTTTTCCAGTTTTAATGAAGAGTCAATCACCGTGAACATTTTTAGTCCATGGAGTGATAAACAATCCGTTTCCACTTACAGTCTTCATTTTCATTCCATTACTATTTTTGCTCAAGTAAACCACACCACGTCCAGCGAATTCGTCTACCATAGCAAAACCGGCAGAGGCTCCAACACCTGAAAGCAGACCAGCGGCAAGAGTAGGAACAACCTTTGTGGCTAGAGTGCTTCCAATCATTCCTAATAGAGGTAAAAGAGCTCCAATGAAGCCTCCTTCTCCTTTCGAGTTGTATGCAATTTGTCTTTTGCTCAATTTAAGAGTGACTCCTTTACCAGCTTCATACGCTTTTTTTATTTTGTTCAATTACGTGTTAGTGACAGCGAGAACATGTTCACCATTCAAGTCTTGATGAGTGAGTTTAATACTAGCATTGGTTTTATCATGCATTGCTTTTTTAATTTTATCAGCTTGACCTTGTGAGATGTTAAGTTTGATGTTTTGATAATTGCTCATTTTTAATAGATAAAAAAAATTATTTATTTCACTTCTCGAATGTGATAACGTATTGTAATGTCCTCTCCACGAAAATCAACCAAATCTCCATTTTGATCAATGATGCGAATAACCATTTTTGAAATTTCGAACAGTTTAACAGGAAGATAAATAAAATGCATTAGTCTCTCGATGATTTTAAAACCTGGACTAACATTTGGATAAAAGGAGTAAATGCAATTTAATTGGGTTCCATTAATATAAGATGATCCGATAACGTTGTTAACGATTCTGATGGTGTTAATGCTTGAAATTCTAACAATATGTCTGATCATATTGTATTTAATTTAATTTTCTTAATATTTCAGAATTGGAATTTAATTTTCTTTTAGTAAACCCAAAAACTGAAGAGATGCTATTCTCCACGTTGAAGTCAATCAAATAATTCAAGCCAAGTTTAATGGTTGATTTTAAAGTATTTGATTGATTCTCGTTTGAAGGTTGTTTGGAGAGTAATTAATTTTATTCGCAATAATATAACTTCCACGTTGAGCTGTTTTTATCGTGAATGAAATAGACCTTTGCAAATACTCATTGATGTCTTTAATGTCATAGCTTCCTGATGGAATGATAACGTTTTCCCAATTAGCTCCATTGTTCATGCTGTATTTGAAAGAATTGTTTTTACTGTTTACATTTGGAATGCTGTTGTAAGTCTCAAGACCGAGAAAAGCCATTTCATAACTTTTTCCTTTCTCAAAAAGGATTTTATCCAAAAATTCAGTGGTGATAACACTTGATTTTCCATCTACATCGATGATTATACCTGACATTTTTTAAATAAAAATTATTTTTTAAATTGTTTTAGAAAAATGAAAAATCGTCAAACCCGCTTCGGTATTTTCCCTGGTTCTTTTTTGACGACAAATCGATAACAGCAAATCCGTGAGGTTCATCCCAGCAATGATCGCAAAATTTTTTAAATTCATCTATTTTCATATCACACGAAACGTGATCTTGATAAATGTGATTGACGCTTTTTCGGTCTTGTTTAAAGAGGCAAATAAAGTTAGCATTTTATCGGATGGTTCGTCTTGGAATCTCGAAATAGTTTTGAGCGAGGTAAAAGCAGTCAACGTTGGAGTGTCTTCCTCGGATGTAATATTTTTCGTAATTGTTTTGATTGGTCAATAGCAAATCATCAAAGATCATCAAATTGTTTTTAGTTGAATCGAGATCTTCAGGTTCAGGCACATCGTCAGCAGTTTCAAAGAAATGACACTTCATATCATCGTTGTCAGGATATTTTTTTGAAAGGTTGTCAATAACATCTTCATGGATTAAATTCAATTTTTCCATTTCGTCTTTTACATCATCCGTTAACAAATCAACAATATCGTTTTTAGGAAGTTTATTTTCGAAGGACCTTTTGAGTATTTTGTACTCGGGTTGAAAAAGGGATTTTCCAAAGACTTGCAATCGGTTATAATCGAGCCATTCTGGTCTAAGCAGTAAATTGAGAAGCAGCGTTGTTTTTCCACAATTTGACTTTCCGACGATGATTCCTCGAATGCTTCTTGGTAAAAGCTTGTTGTTGTTCCTTTTGGTTTTTCCAATTTTACACGACAATTTCATCACTTCCATTTTTTATATAAAAACTTTTTTTTATATATGTTAAAATGTACTGCGTCAAATGTAAAAGAGAAACCAAAACCATTCACATGAGAAACGAAAAGACGAAAAACAATCGAAATGTCCTAAAAGGGACTTGCGACTCTTGTGGAACAACCAAATGCAATTTTGTTTCTTCGCATACGCTCAATGGATCATCTTCAGCAACAAAAGGATTGGGTGTGAGTGATTTGAAATGGACAGATCAGCTTGCAGAGGAGCTTCATAAACCGGTCATTCATCATTTTAAAAGAAGAAGGGCGATTGTGAACGACATTGATGAAATATGGGCTGCAGATAATGGTAATGAAAGAATTAAAATTAAGAAAACTGAATTTTTTTACAAAAAAACAAAAAAGTTGATTAAAGTGACTATCAAATAATGTCAGAAAATTGAGAGTCAAGTTTTTCGAGCATTTAGAAACCAATTAAACTTTTTGCGAGTTCAAATCATTCAAGTATTTGATAGTGAAATATTTCAAGTATACCTGAGCTGTTCAAGTTTATTAAGTTTCAAACTCGAACTCGCAAATCTCTATCATCATCATTATTATTATTGTAAACAGTATTAGTATTTGTATTATTGTTGCTGTTGTTGCTGCTGTTGTTAAAATATCAAATTCATCGTTAATTAATTTTCTACTATTTAAACTAAAAGTAGTTTAACATTAGTTTAATTAGCAACTTTCTGTCTAAAATAGGTCTACTTTGATTCAAAATAAAAGTAGATTTAAAAATGAGAGACAACCAGCAAAGATTAAAGTGCAAGTGTAGTTAATATCATATACACAAACACTTTTAAACACGCTATATACTAAATAAATGTATAAAAACATTAAGCGAGCTTTGTTACATGCTTAAAATAGTTGTTTTAAAACTTAAATCTTTAATTGGCTGTCGTTTTAACTTAGCTTGATTCCTTTCCATTGACTAACTAAGATAATAAGAAGTGGAAATATAAAAAGTTTACAAAAAAACCATTTTGATTTTTTTTTCTTTTAACATAGAAGTTTGAGGCATATTTTATTTAGAAGTATGATTATCTACTGTATAGTTTCTATGACAATTAGTGAATTCACTACTTTTTAAGTTAACTTTAAATTCTTTTGCTCTAATTTTTGCATTAAAAGATTAATGCAATCTTAATAATCTAAGATCTTCAATACTTGCTCGATATTCTGACAGTTGTTAATGCAGATGAAATAGAAAAAGATTCTGTAAATATTTTTGAGCAAAATTTGTTTCTACAAAAACAAATGACTTACAAGCCAATCAAGTTTAATGATGTATTTTCAAAGAAACTATCTTTACTCCTAATATCTGGTATTGCTGGAATTGGAAAAACTTGCTTGCTTAAAAAGTGTTTACTTGACTGGGCCATGGCCTACTATAATTACACGGCCGGATATCTTGCTTTTCGCAGCGAAAAATTAGAAGGGTAACTTTTCAAAACAAAAATATATCGTATAGAATGTTTGGCCACACTTACCGCAATTAAAATTATGATTTTTACAGGGGTTTTATTTACGGAAGTGTGTATACAAAATAAAATTTGTCTGACAAATATGATAAATGTATCATAAATTAGACACTTTCCTTTGCTTGATGATTATGTTTCTAAAAAACTTACACCGCTAAAATAAAATAAAATTATATTGTACTTTATTCATCAATAAAAAATTGTAATAACTTTATTAAATAATAAAATATTAAAATTTGTAATGACTCCATTAACATAAATATGTACCTCAAAAGAAATATATTTCTCAAAAATAACATCTCAATAATATTAATGAGATATAAAACGATAAACAAAAACCTAATAATAAAGGAAGAATATACAATTGAAATAATCAATTTAGCATTGATTAGTTCACCTAATTCAGCTTCAATTTTTTTCTCTGTCTGCTTTTAAAATCCTTTACACTGTTCTTTCTAATTTCATCAGAAAATTGTTTCTGTTCATTGTTAAAATAAATATTTGTAACAACGCGATTTATAAATTTTACACCAATAACTTGATGTTCATCGCATAAAAATGAAGTAGCACAATCATTTAATCTAAGTACTCGTTCTGCAACATATCGATCACAAAGAGTTGAGTCTCTTATAAGAAAAATGGCAGTATCTAATATTGCAAATGCTTTTGAAACATAATGTGTAAAATCAATAGCTGGTAAAATCAATCCTCCACGAGAAAGTTTTTCAAAATATTGGCATTGTACCTCGCTAGATTCAGCTAATAGAAAAGTTTTGCAAACACCACATTTGATCTTTTTATAAAACTTTTTCACCACATAACCAGAAATAACTGTAGCAACTTCAAAGCTCTCTGAATCTAAATTGCATTCTTCAATATCTGGTAAAATTTCTTGCAATTTATCATCAAATAATTTCATTAAAGATATATTACAACTCTCTTTTCTTACATCTTCCTCCCAGATATTGACTGACTCTTTAAGTAAAGTTTTCACTGCTAAAATGCGCTCAGATGTCTCAAGTTCACGCAAACCAATTAAAAATCTGCCACCACTCATTTGACGATATTTTGAAAATCTTAACTCTAATGGATCAGTTAGCAAGCGTGATGTTAAAAAATAATCATATCCTTCTTGAATTAAATCATCAATAAGTGAAGCTGTGCATCTTAAAGTGGTCATAAGAGCTTCTGATGTTTGTTTACTTAATGTAAACTTTTGAGAGTTTGAAACTTGAGATAATTGCCATTCTTCAATCCATTCAGCTAAATTGCGCAAAAATAAAGGTTTCATGTCACCCAAAACAGCTGCATTTCCAATATAATAATTGTTGTTGTATTTTTGCTTACTGTTACTTATTGTCCACCATATATTTATCAACTTTAAAAAGCTTGAGGCATCAGTCCGATCTGGAAAATAACTTTCAATAGCTGCAGAAGTTGTAGGATCAAATATTGCAAGAGCAAGTGGTACACTTTGTTTATTATCGCCTGGATGAAGTGATTTATAAGATAATTTGAAACCTTTTTTTAAATTCGACTGAAGTAATTGGTCTTTATCGTATACATCATGAAGTAACTTCCATGATATTTCACCAGCATGTACATCAATAACATCATGAAACTGGTCAAAATAAAAAGCAGGGAATATAAAACGTTTGGAATTTAGTAAATTGTTTCGTATGTTTTTGAGAAGATGGACAGCGTCAAAAAATAAATATATTACACTGTCTTTTTTTGTAGGATGAGTAATACTACTAACATGGTTGGTATTCTTATATTTATGCATCAAATGTGAAAAAGCAGAAACATTAGTGGAATGATTATCAGAAACTACACCACGTACGTGAAAACCATTTTCTTGTAGAGATGTAATGCACTCATCAACATGGTCAGCTAGCCATTTACCCTCAATTTTTACTTCTGGTATAGCTCTTATAACAAAATTAAACTTTTTTTTTAAAGAAACAATCATGAAGGTCATTACGCCTTTATATAAGATTCCTTCATTATCTACACCTATCATTCTACCACCTTGATATTGTGCTCCTTTCTGCAAATATATTTCATCCATCAACAGCACTACATCTTTGTCAATTTTATTTTGGTTTAGTAAACATTTTACAGATTTCAACGGTTCTACCCCACCTTTATTAATTTTTTTCAAAAGGCTAAATGATGGTAGAGGAAACTGTTCTAATAAGAGTTTATAGGCCTGCGCTGATGTATATTGAAGAACAAGGGAATATCGTAAAAGATTTGATGAAAACTTTTGCCGATCAACGGCTTTTTTGTATTTTATTTCATTGAGTTCAGTCATTAAATCATTTGATAAACTATTTTTTTCTAGATAATTTTTTATATATGCTGGAAAATTCTCCAGTACACTTTTTTTCTTTAATACACAGCCAATATTTCGAAACCATGGAGGCAATGGAAGATAAGATGATTTATAGAACAAGGAAACATGCATAAATTCATCAACTACAATTGTATCTGTAACTTCTAAAATACCTAAGCGTTGATTAACTTCTAAATTAAAAAATATGTATTTGTCATTATATATTTTGAGCTGATACCCTTCTAGGTTAACATTATTTAAATCATTTAAACAGTGAATTTTATCTTTCTCTATAAATAAATTGGATTCATCCTGATTATTTGATGGATGACGGACAGACGGTGGCTTTCTACCCTTCGATGTAGTTGGATATACTGATAATGGTATTTTTTCAGGTAAGCAATAAATAGTTGGAACGGGATTTAAATCCCAAATTAATGTAACTCTTTTGCCAATTTTTAAATACTTTTCTTCAAAATGTTTAGCACAAATAGCCGAATTTTTACTAGGCTTCCATAACTTTCGATTGATAAATACTACCCACTGATTTAATAAGTCAGGATTATTTTCTGGAAATCCAAAAAGTGGATGCTTTTCAGGAATAAAATTAATTATTTGAATAAACTGTTTTAAAATACGTTTATGTAAGTCAAAAAGTTACCCTTCTAATTTTTCGCTCCGCAAAGCAAGATATCCGGCCGTGTAATTATAGTAGGCCATGACTGGGCCAGTGGTAGCTTACGGGAAAATATAGACCTTGTTCTTTATTTTGAATGCAGAAAATTATATCAATATCAAAATATTAGAAACATAGCTGAATTACTAAAAGTATTTTACAAAGATATTTTTAAAGAGTATGATGCTTTTGAAAACTTTTCTATACTGTTTGTAATAGATGGATTGGATGAGTTCATTTACTTAAATTAACTAATAAATTACAATTCCTTAAATCCAAGTAAACTACCAATTGTTAATGCGTTAGCAGAAGCATTGAATATTCAAAAACACAAATGTGTTGTTGCTGGAAGAGTTGGAGCTATATCACTATACAAAGACAGAGTGACTGAGTGCATAGACAAGTTAACTATTCAAATAATGGGTTTTAATGACCAGGGAATTAACGAGTATATTGAAACACTTGGTAACAAAAAATAAACGGTTAAAAGTGTTCTTAAAGAGTCTTACTATGCTAAAGCCATGGCATCTATTCCGTTTTATCTATCAGCAATGTGTGCAATTATTTCTTTAAGTGGTTCTTGTTCTTTTTACACAATGACTGAGTTGTATTGCTGTATTTTTTTATACTTTTTTCAAAAACACATTTGTAAAACTAATGAAGCAGTTCATAAGATGATGCAAAGTGAGAGCAACAAGCAAAATGTTTTAAGAGTTTGTAAAGTTGCATGGGAGTTGTTCAACCAGGGTAAAATTATTTACTTCTACGATGAAATTAAGAGTATTGTTGAAGACTTGGATAAAGTTGAAAATGAACTTTTGGGTTTCATTGAAAGAGTTGAATCACAACTTGGTTATCAATATCAGTTTGCTCACCTCACTTTAATCGAGTTTTGTGTTTCTGTTCATGCACACGTTTATTTGAGCCCAGAAGAGATTATTCGTAACAAAAAGTTGCGTAGCTGTTTGCCTATGATCTGCGGACTGTCAAATGAAAATGAAAGATGTTTTGTGAGATTTGTTGCTAACTTGAAGACATCAAATGAAGAAAGGAGTTCATTACTAAATGCTGTACTCGGTAATTTCATTAAAAATATTATTGAATTTTTTATTATTAGTTCAGTATAACTATTTTAATTTATAGCGTTTGTTCGCTATAAATTAAATAACTATAATGAACGAATAATAATATCAAATAAAATGTGCAAAAATGGGAAAAGCATTTGTGATAACCTTCACAAATGCTTTTGCCATCAAACCTTGATGGTTTTGTAACTCAGCAATCGCAAGAATTTCCCTTAGTTTTTTTCTGGCACATTTGATTAATAATTGCATATTTATATCTATAACATTTTTTTTTATTGCAAGAAATTTTTTTTTAAAATAGTGAATTATCAAATTTTTAGTTTCATCAAAAGGAAATGTGGGGTATTTGGTGTATTGTTTTGGTGGGAAAACCAAAGACTGTCATTTATGTTCGTTTAGGGAAGATCTAAAATGATTATATAAAGACTTCATGTTTTTAAAAAGTATCCGAGGTGCAATTGTAAAAGCAGAAAAATTATTTTGACTTTTTTAAGTTATGGGTTGCAGCAGCGTGACCTTCTATAGTTAAAATTAGAAAAAATTTATGTTTGTAAAAAGAGGGTAAAAACATGTCAAAGTTTGTAAATCATCTAGCGCAGATGCGTGTACATATATCATACGCTAGTAGTAGGGATTTGCCGATTCTAGCGCATGAGTACCTTTCCCATACTTAAGCCGACCTTTTCAGCATGCCGATTCTGACGCGTTGGTTAATATTTTCTGTAGAGGAGTAATTTATTTAAAAAATCATTTAAAAAACGTCGCAAAAAATTATTAAATAAAAAATATTTTTTAAATAATCATTTTTATTTAAAAAGTGGGAGTAAAAGTCCACTCCAGTTTTTTGACTTAAAAAAAAATCAATTTAAATATTAAAAAATGTTTATTGCGAGAACAAAGTATGCATGTGATTTAAAAGCCGTGTTTGATCTTTTGTTTTACAACATGAATATGGTGAGTTTAAGCATCAGCAAAGAAGGGATTTATTTTAAAGCAAAAACGTTGATTAATTTAATGTTTGAAGTTAATCTTTTAGCAGAGCAGTTTGACGAGTACGTGTTTAATTTTGAGGAGCCGTTGTTTATTGGGATAGAGAGCTATATTAGTAAGGCCTTTAAAACGATGAAGAGTAAGAGTGTAGTGACTTTATCGATTTTTAACCCTGGAAGTTTGACAATTGATGTAAAGTCTATAGATAATTTTGTGTATAGCATTAAGGTGTTGACAGAGAATGTTCAAAATGTGTTTTTTCTCGAATATTTTTCATTTGAGGTAGAGTCTAAAAGAAGAATTTCAGTTTCGAGATTTAGCGACATATGCCGAATGATTAAGCATACTTCTGAATTTAGCGTAACAAGAGATAAAGGGTTGTTTATTTTTTCGATGAACACGCAAGATATTTTTTCAGAGGGTTTTAAATTTGGAGTAGAGGATTTGTTAGATGAGATGAAGGTTCATAGCGTGTATAAGTTGGAACAATTTTATCGAATATCTAAGATTGTTTTATTTTCCGACGTGTTGGATGTTTTTGTGGAGAAGGATAATCCGGTTATGTTCATGTCTACTGGAAAAATTGGAGTAATCAAAGTCTATTTTCTTTAAAAATATTTAAAAACGTTTTAAAAGAAGTTTATAAGATAGCACCTAAGAAGGGGATGCTTGAGAAGGGTGAATTAGGTCCAAGCAGCAAACCAGAGCCAATGGATTCATAACCTTTTCCTTTTTTAATGAAGAGCCTATCTCCGTAAATGGGTTTGTTTTTAGTCCAAGGTCTTAAGTATAAACCAGAACCGGCAGCAGCGAGTTTTACACGTTTTCCATTTTTGCTCATGTAAACAATTCCTCGTCCTGCAATTTTATCAACCATGGCTGAACCAGCAAAAGATCCAACTCCTACAAGCAGTCCAGTGGCAAGAGTAGGAACAACTTTTGTAGCAAGAGTGCTTCCAATCATTCCTAATAAAGGTAAAAGAGCTCCAATGAAACCTCCTTCTACTTTAGAGTTGTGTGCTATTTGTCTTTTGCTCAATTTAAGAGTGACTCCTTTTCCATTTTCATAAGCCTTTTTAATTTTGTTTAGTTGAGCCTTAGTAACAGCGAGAACATGTACACCATTCAAGTCTTGATGAGTCAGTTTATTGCTAGCATCAGTTTTATCATGCATTGCTTTTTTAATTTTATCAGCTTGTCCCTGTGAGATGTTGAGTTTGATGTTTTGAAAATTGCTCATTTTTTATAGAAAAGAAAAAAATTTTTTTATCGATCCACAGCACTGTTTGTGTATGAATCTTGCAGCACAGAAGAAATTCGTTCTCTAACATGAAATCGAATAATGATGTCTTCTCCTTTAAAGTCGATTAAATCTCCCTGTTGATCAATAAGTTGTGTTTCCATTCTTGAAATTTTGTTAACAACAATGGGTAGATAGATGAGATGAAAGGGTTTTTCGCTTATTTTGTATCCAGGAGCAGCATCAGGGTAGAAGGAATAAATATCATTGGTTGATTTTCCATCTAAGTAGGATGAGCCAATAATGTCGTTGGTGATTCTAATGACGGCAAGTTCTTAAATTTTTACATTGCTTTCAGATTCGTAAAAGTCGATATCGCTGGTGACTTTATTAGGGTTAACAGGATCTTCTTTTTTATCAACGTAAGTGTATTCTTTCTTATCAAAACCGAGAAGTGAGGCTCAGCTGTTGTTTACGTTGAAGTCGACCCAATAATGAGTGTTTTTTCCAGGTTTTCCAAAAGTGAGAATAGACCTTGAAGTAGTATCACTTGTTCCAAAAATGACTCCATCTGCTCTGTACAAAGTTCCACATTGCTTTTTCATTTCTTTTTGCAAGTAATCGTTGATTTCGTTAATTTCATAAGCGCCTTCTTCGATAAAAATGGTGCAACTGGTCGATCCCAGGTTAGGGCTATATCTGAAGACGTTATTTTTGGAGGTGATATTTGGGTAGCTGCGATACGTCTAATAACGCTGCTGTCTACGGTTCTAATAACGCTGCTGTCTACGGTAGAAGCTTCTTTTTTAGATTTAATAATGAAATAAAATCCGGACATGTTTTTTATAGGTTTGGAAAATAAAAATCGCTAAACTCGCTTCGGTATTTTCCCTGGTTCTTTTTAGAAGACTAGCCAATGACGGCAAACCCATGAGGTTGAGCCCAGCAGTACTTGCAGAACATTTTAAATTCTTCTTTGCTCATGTCAACAGCAGCATGGTCTCTGTAGAGGAGATCGACATTTTTTTGGTTTTGAGGAAAGAGACAAATAAAGTTGGCATTTTCTCTGATGGTTTGTCAAGGGAGCATGAAATAGTTTTGAGCGAGATAAAAGCAGTCAACGTTAGAGCGTCTTCCTGGGATGTAATATTTTTCGCCTTTGTTTTTCTTGGTGAGTTCCAAGTCGTCAAAGATCATTAAATTGTTTTTGGTGGAGTCTAAGGATTCAGGTTCAGGCACGTCTTCTTCAGTTTCAAAGAACTGGCATTCAATGCCTGTTTTTCCTTCCCAACTTTTAGAAATTTCTTCAATGACGCATTCGGGACTGGAGTTTAACTCTTCAATTTTGTTTTGAATGTTGAAAAGTTCGAGGATGATTTCTTTAGGCAATTTTTTTCGAAGGACCTTTTGAGTATTTTGTATTTAGGTTGAAAAAGAGATTTTCCAAACACTTGCAATCGGTTATAATCAAGCCATCCCGGTCTAAGCAGTAAATTGAGAAGCAACGTTGTTTTTCCGCATCCAGACTCTCCAACAATGATACCTCGAATGCTTCTCGGGAAAAGCTTGTTGTTGTTTCTTTTAGTTTTACCAATCTTCCATGACAAATCAATCACTTCCATTTTTATATATAAAAAATTTTTTCTTTGTGTATTTAAAATGTATTGCGTTACGTGTAAAAGAAAAACCGAAACGATTCTTATGAGGAACGAAAAGACAAAAAACAATCGAAGTATGCTCAAAGGGACTTGCGACTCTTGTGGAACAACCAAATGCAAGTTTGTTTCTGCAACAAAAGGAGGTGATTTGGAAGAGTCGTTGAATAAACTGTCGAGCAAAGTGAAGCTTCCTTGGGCAAAGTTTCCAGGAGAAATGCATATTCCAGGGATGGACTTTGCAGGGCCTGGCACGAATTTGGATAAGAGACTGACTTCAACGGACATGTATCGGGAGTAGAGCAAGCCGGTGGACAGAGTGGACAATGCAGCATACCATCACGATTTGGCTTACAAATATTTTAATGACAAACAGAACAGGAATTTAGCAGATCAGATGATGCTTGGGGAGATGGATTCTATTCCTAACCCTACTCAAAAAGAAATGAACGAAAGAAAGCTCATTACTCCTGTGATTAAAGCCAAAGCAAAATTTGGATTGGGTGTTAGTAAAAAAAAAGAATGCCCGAGAGCAGTCTGAAATGGACAGATCAGCTTGCAGAAGAGCTTCATAAACCAGTTATTCGTCATTTTAAAAGAAGAAGGGTAATTGTGAACGACGTCGATGAAATATGGGCAGCAGATTTGGTAGACATGCGCTCTTTTTCAAAATTCAACAACGGAGTAAAATATTTGCTCATGGTGATTGACGTGCTTTCAAAGTATGGATGGATTGTTCCATTAAAAAGCGAAACGGGTCTTGATATGGCTGAAGCGTTGAAAAAAATCTTTGAAGTGTTCTAAATTGTGGGTGGACAAAGGAAAAGAACTTTACAACAAGCATGTGAAAGCGTTGGGTGTGCAATTGTATTCTACTGAAAACAAGGAAAAAAGCTATGTCGTTGAGCGATGGAACAAAACGATGAAAGAGAGAATGTTTTAATACTTTTCAGCGAACAGCACTAATAAATACATTGACGTTTTAGATGAAATGGTGAAAAATTACAACCATACCAAACATTCTTCCATCAAAATGACACCAGTTGAAGCCAGCGAAGAAAAGAGCAATGCATGGATGAATCTGTATGGAAAGACGCAAACAGAAAGAAAAGATCCGAAATTTTCCATAGGTGACAAAGTGCGAATTACTAAAAAGAAGTCTCATTTTGAAAAGGGGTATACGCCGAGATGGACTGAGGAGGTTTTTACTGTGTCAAAAGTTCAGTATACGGATCCTCCTACGTATAAAGTCATCGACACTAAGGGTGAAGAAATTCAAGGCACTTTTTACGAGCAGGAGATGCAAAAGACGCATCAAGACATATTCAGAATTGAAAAAACTATACGTAAAACAAAGTGCAAGTCGTTAATCAAATGGTGAGGATACCCAGACTCGTTTAATTCGTGGGTGAATAATAAAGAATTGTTTCGAGTCTCTGAAAATTTTTTTAATACCCATTAAAAAATGGGTAAAATGATGGTTTTGTTTGAGCCGTTTATAAACGAGTACCTTAAGACGAAAGATTATGCAGAGGCGTATTCTTGTTCTCCTTATGAGGAGAGATACCACTACATAATTTACAGTTTTGAAAATGACTTGGATTTTACAATTATTTGTCGAAAGGATGAATTTGAGTTGAGAATAACGTGTGGAAGGAATCGTTTTGAAAAAAGCGGTCTGTCGAAAGAGGATATATCTGAGTATGTTCGCAGAAAAATAAACAAAGTTATAGAGCAGAATAAAAAATTTAAAGAATTCTCCACGGATAAAAAAATGAGTTAAGTAATTTTCTTTTCTATAGAAAAAGATGAATTATGTGACGATTGAGAATTTTGATGAGAGCAAATTATTGGTTGGAGAGATTTACACAACTACAAGACCTGTTCAGTATCAAAAGATTCCGCTGTATTATTAGTATGCGACTGGAAAAGGTCCTTTTATTTTAAGAACTCCCGTTTTGTTTTCTTTGGGTGTGTTTGAAAACTTAGACCCGAAGACTAAAGAGCTGACTAGATATTCCATGTCTTTTATCAGCTATGATGAAAAAAAGGGTCCGAGCAATAAAAGAAAAAAAGTTTATGGAGGTGACTGAAATATATCAAAATTTCTTCGCGAGCAAGTCGTCCATAGGACAGCCTTGTTGAAAAAAGGAAAAAGAACGAAAAAGATCATGACTGAGGATTTGTCTATTTTCAAGCAAAATGGAACAGAATCTTCTATTTTTTTCGGAGTTGTATGCAAAAGAAAAGAGGATTACTTCCTTGTTTTACAAAAAGGAGAATAAAAAGCTTGTAAAAGCAGATCCATTAGAGTATTTTTGTCAAAGGTGTTTTGCTGTTGTATCATTGAGGACTGAAGGTGTTTTTATTGGACCTCAGATCGAGTCCATTCAAGTCAAACTTCCAGAGGTGGAGATTACTAAAAATGCGCCTTTAGTTCAAAGCATTATGAAGGATATGGATTTGGGAGAGATTGAATCTGATAAAGATTTTTAAATTTTTAAACGAATTTAAAAATGATCAACGTTGAAGGAATTATTTTGCCTAATGAGGGTTTAACCAACTTTCAATTGATAAAGGCAGCAAAAAAGCTGAAAATAAAAAACTTTCGAGGTGTTTTTGTGAGAGACGAGTTGCCGAAAAAGCCAAGAAAAAAAGAATGTGGCATTGTGAATACGGGAGACTCGAGCACAGGTGGTTTTCATTGGGCGTATTGGTATAAAGACGGGGATAAAAAGTTTAGCTTTGATTCTTACGCTCAACCTCCTCTTGTTGAATTGGTAAAGTACTTGAAAAGTTCAGTTCATTATAACAGCGAGAGAGTTCAGTTTGGAGACACGTCTTATTGTGGCCATTTGTGTCTTTACGTCTTGAAGAAGATGGATGAAGGGTTTGACTTTCAAAGCATTGTAGACACCCTTTGGTAAAAAAGTTTTTTTAGTAGTAAGTAAAAAGATTGACAAGTTTGGAAAGACAGAATTGGGGAAGTATTTGTACAACCCTTATTTAGTGACAGCAAGTGAGCTGTATGTGAGAACGGATGGAAACAGCACTATTACTGCAGAAATTGATTTTAATTCTCACAAAATCAATAAGTTAGCAGAACCGACCACTTCTCATGACGCAGCTACAAAAAATTACGTCGACACGCATGCGTCAGGCGGAGGAACGGTGATTGGAGCTGCAGACTTGGATTTGAATTTTCACAAAGCGATCAATTTGAATGAACCTACCAATTTGCATGACGCCACAAAAAATTATGTTGACGCAAAAAATTATGTTGATGTTCGAGCATGTGTGTTAAAACAGACGGGTCGAGCACGATCATAGGAAGCATTGATATGAACTCTCACAAGTTGATCAATGTGACTGATCTTACCAATTTAAAAGACGCTGCGACAAAAGGGTACGTGGACACCAAAGTCGCTTACAACAACATTTCTTACACCGACATCAACATGACAACACATACTCACCAATTTGGCTGAGCCCACATTGTCTTCAGACTCTGCCACAAAAAATTACGTCAACACGCATGCGTCAGGTGGAACAACTGTTGGCACAGCGGACTTGGATTTAAATTCCCATAAATTGATCAACGTGACTGATCCCACCAACGCACAAAATGGAGCGACAAAGAATTATGTGGATGCCTTATCGCTAAAGCCCAATTTTTTAGGAATGCTTCCCAATTCAAACTTTACGTGTTTAGGAATAAAGCAACAAACAATTGCTGCTGGATTAGCAGATGCGGCAACTGTATTCACTTATTCTGACGGACCGGGAGTGTTGAGAAGATTGTGGTTGGCTGTTAATGGAACCGTCACAGGAAGATTAAGCGTTCCTGGAAACGTTTTTCTTCGAATTCATACAGACGGGGAGATCAACGTGGGGAAATATGCAGATACCACAGAAGGAATTGGCCTCGACCAAGCCGCCCTCGCTTGCGACTTGCTATTCGCCTCTCTCGCAGGACCAGGTTACGCCAATTCTTTGCAAGGATGTAACGTTGCCAACAGCACTTCGTTAGGAGGTTATTTTACCCTAGACATGCCTTATAAAACAAGAATTGACATCCTATTGCGAAACAAAACAGCTTCGCCAGTGACGTACTGGACTCAGCCTTTCATCACAACATTCCTACTTACTTTCCGTTTTACAAGCTGTGCTCGGAGACGTTCAGATATATGAATACCACTTATGGAACTGAATATATTTTGCTTCACACCCCAGGAAAAGGAAATGGCGTGTTTTTGAAATAGAATGCTAATTATTGGCGCCTCTGGAAACTGGTGGGAGTCAAGAGTGAGAATGTATGATGGAAGTACAGTTCCTCCTGGAAATGGATACGTCATTACTCCATGGACAACCTATAGCGCAAACAATTACACCACTTTCCCTGGATACGATGCGAATAGCAAATGCATTTTCTCTTCGTCTGGATTAGAAGATTTTTATTTGTCTTCATGGAACGGATCAAGCGTCAATGCTTTCAACAACAAATCGACCGGTTTGATGTATCAACCCACCTCCACTATCGGATCGACAACCACCATTTCCTTTTATAGAAACTTTGGAGAAGCAGATTCCATGCCTAACGTTGCAGCAGGCAGAAGACTTGTTGTCACGCTCAACTCTGGCGACGTGCAAACAGGCCAATCCGGAAGCTATTACCTTTTGCTAGGACAAGCGTATTATTATGCCTGAACCTTTTCAAAAATTTACGCGTTATCACGTTAATAAAAAATCACACTAAAAAAATAATTTTTTAAATAATAAAAGATGCAGTGTGTTCGAAGAGTTCATTATGATAAAAAGAAAGAGTGGAAAAAATGTGTTATTGTTTTCAATCACAGCATGATCAACTCCGAGCCAGTGGATCAGATCTCTATGGAAATATACAATAGAAACGGCAAGAACGTGATAATTAAAAAAGGCGAAAGTTTGTGTTTAGTAAATTTTCTTTAAAAAAATATTTTTTTTCTCTTAATAAAAAATGGATCTTAAAAGCTATAAAGAAATCTACCCAGTTCTTCCTTCAGCTCCTGCGGATGAAGGAGGTCATGTTTATAGGCTTCAGAAAATAAGCGAGATTCAGAAGGAGATGGACAATGAGAGAAAAAAGAGAATTCATTTGAGTAAAAAGTACCATCGCGCTATTAGAATTATATCCAATGTAGACATTTCAATGCAAGTGTTGTGTATTGCTTTGGGAACGGTTGGAATTAGTCTTTTGAGTACGATTGTAGCCAGTCCAGCGGCAATTGCATGTGAAGGTGTGGCTATCGGTGTTAGGTTTTTATCAATCGTTGGAGGTCAAGTGAATAAAAAGTTGGCGCTAAAAGCGGAAAAGCATGAGAAGATAAAAGTGTTGGCAGAGTCTAAATTGAACACGATCAGTGATCATATTTCGAAAGCGTTGTTGGATGGAAAAATAAGCGATTCTGAGTTTCAGTTGATTTTGGAAGGGCTTCAAAAGTTTAAAGATTTGGTGGAGGAGATCAGATTAAAAGCTAAAAAGGGAATAGACGAGTTGACGAGAGAGTCTTTGATCCAAAAAGGGCGGGAAGACGTGATTCAAACGTTCAACAACATCATTAAGAAATAAATTTTTTTTCTACGTATTTTAAAAAATGACCTTTTATAAAATACAAGACCCGAATAAACGGGATGAAATTGTGAAAGAGGTGTTGGCGAGAAAAAGTAAAATTTATCAAGACAGTGTGAATGAAAACATGATGGATTCTTAATTTCAGACGGATGTGAGCAAGCTGCTTAAACCGATCATTGAGAGCAATAAAAAGGTGATTAGTAAAATCAAGTCAGAGATCAAGTCTGAGCCCAAGTCTGAGATCAAGACGCCAAATCAGTCGATCAAATCTGAGGTTAAATCTTTTTTAGAATCATCGAAAATAGAAGAGCCGTCTATTCTTCCTGAGAACGATGTGTTTTTGAAGAGTTTGTTGGAGCTGGATGCAAGATCTAAATTTAAAACAAGTTTTAAAAACAAGTTTGAATTGAATAAAAACGATGGTCAATATACGATTGGAAAAATGTGTGTTTTGTTTGATGAAAATGATATGATTGATGGAGGTGAAAGGTATGAAGGAACAAAAGGTCTTTGGGAGTTGATGACTAATCCGAACATTTCAAAGAACTTCAACGTCACGGACGAAGATGTGGCTCATTGTCAAAAATATTGGCAGATAGCGGAGCCGTAAATCCAGATGCAAGAAAGAACAAGCCAAGAGCTTCAGAGGTTGAGAAATACAATCAATTCATCATCCCTAATGAAAACGATCTTAAATCTGGTAAGAAATAAGATGAAGGTCTTAGAGCTGAAACTTATGAACATTTTAATGAGAGATACCCCAACCAAGGTTTTGACCTAAAATCACAAAAAGTTTCTAAATTTGATGAGGGATACAATCAACTCATGTCAGAGCTTGAAAATAGGAGAATTGAAAATAGGAGAATTGAAAACAAATACAAGTCGCGTGTTGAAAATAAAAAAAGGTTCAGGAGTGATTATCCTTCCTAACAATCCGAATGCGTTGGTGGAAAAGCTTCAATTGAGTATTGCTGCTGGACATGCTGGAAACACGGCTTCAAGTAACGAGGCTGTGAGCATATGCGACGAGCTGTTGCGGCAAAAGGTGATTAGTAAAGATCAGTACCAGTCGATTCAGAGATGTATTGCGAAATAATTTTTTTCATGCTTATAAAAAATGATCGTTTACAGAAAGAGATATGTTAGAAAACACGTGATTGGTGGAAGCGGAATATTTGACACGTTTAAAAATTTCATGAGACGGGCGGCTGAGTCGAGCGCATCAAGAGCGGCGTCGACTTTGGCTTCTAAAATGGCGAAAAGCGAATTGGGACAAGAAGCGATCATGGCTGCCAAGTCTGCTGGATAAGAGCTGGCTTCTTCCGCGATTACTACTGCCAAGGATGTAGCTGTTGACAGGGGAAAAAAGGCTCTTGAAAAGGTGTACGTTAAAACGGGAACGCCAAAAATAACTCAAAAAAACAAAGACATTATTTCAGAGCTGGTTAAATCTGTTCCAACCTCTAACCCAGGATTTGCGGACGAGTATTCCATGATGGGCGGATCTTTGAGTCGCAAAAACGCAATTCGAATCCAAGACCTGGTTAAAATGGGGAGAGGACTTAAAATTGCATAATTTTAAGTGGGCATGAAAATCGTTCTCAAAAAAATTTTTTTTCTTTTGTATTAAAAAATGGCAAACTCCGAGATTTTAAATTTTACAGAAGAAGTTATGATTGATGAAGGAATCGAGAGGTTCGAGTTTCACGAGTATGAGCCCGTAAGCACCAATTTAAACAACACTGGAGAGATAAGAATAAATCACACATGATAAAAATAGGTTTTAAGTTTTAGGTCAGAGTTCCCCAAGTATTTTTATGGAACTTTTATCAGTGACTCTTCAGGATACTGAATCTAGAAGCTTAAAAATCAAAAGGTAGCCGTTTTTGAAAAAAATGATTTCAAACTTTTGTATATCATTTTATAAAAGGAGAGGGGGTGAGAGTTGTATAGTTAAGGTTTTCCTTATAAAAAGTCAATATTAACACTTTCTAATGATGTTTAAGTTAATCCAGTATTGCAGGCAATTAAATTTTGTCATCTTAAGATGTTAATTTTTAGTTATCTAAAATTTATCTCGAAGTTAGTTATTCTCAAACATTAAAAAAGTTGTATTGGTCTTGAAATGGAGCGGAATTTTTTTTTGAAGAGAAAAAATGTCAAATTCTTTTAAAAAGACAATTCTTATTATCCATATTAACTCATATACCTGATTAACTATTCATGTTACAAAATGCAAATGTTAGAAAAAACTAAGATTTTTTTATACTGTTAGCTAACAATTAAAAAAAATATTTGTATCCAATGTTTTAAATTTATAAACATATATCAAAATATCTGAATTTTTTAAT